>JAQGAD010002565.1:0-13049 GCA_034696625.1 Isotomurus palustris
TAAATATTTTTGCACCCGCATCTCCATCGATTTATTATTAAGATTTGGATATCAAATCTAGTTGAAGTATTTACTTCACTGAGATTAGTCAACAGGAACTCTAATTCAGGCTAACATTAGTCTTCAATTTAGCTTCAGAATGATACGCAGTTTCAGCCGGATTATGGGGTAATGGTTTCGAATTGTCATATATAACGTAATTAATCTTACGTAATCTTGTCTCAAAGAAACTAAATATTGAATGAGTAAACATGGTTTTACAGGTCGGGGGTTACGGGAAGGCTTAACAGCAGCGTGGCGACGCCAGTGTCGACCAGGGCAAAACACACACTTCCCGATTTACCTTACGATTACAACGCTTTGGAGCCTGTGATCAGTGCGGAGATTATGCAGATTCACCATTCTAAACATCATGCGACTTACGTGGCGAACTTAAACGTGGCAGAGGAGAAGTTTGCTGAAGCCAGGGCGAAGGATGACGTGGGAGCGATAATTGCGCTTGGACCGGTTCTCAAGTTTAATGGAGGAGGTCATATTAACCATTCGATCTTTTGGCAAAACTTGTCTCCCAAGGGTGGTGGCGAACCCTCAGGTATACCACGCATATTGTTGTGTCATATTCGGAATCAAAGTTTGCAGTGTAATTTTAATCTAAACGGGATTGTGATATCTTTTAATGTAGGTGAACTGGCAGAACTGATCAAACGAGATTTCGGATCGTTCGAAAACATGAAGACACGGCTCAGCGCATCGACAGTAGCTGTTCAGGGAAGCGGTTGGGGCTGGTTGGGTTACAATAAGATAGCAAACAGGTTGGAGATTACTACTTGTGGTAATCAGGATCCGTTGGAAGCGACCACTGGTCTTGTTCCGCTTTTCGGCATCGATGTTTGGGAACATGCTTATTATCTTCAGTAAGTCACTTAACTGTCACTGGTCTGTAAAATAAGAGCCAAAGAATACATTCTCTAATGATTTAATAATTTACATTTTACAGGTACAAAAATGTAAGACCAGATTATGTCAAGAATATTTTTAACATCGCAAATTGGCAGGATGTGTCAACCCGTCTGGCTAATGCCAAGAAGTAATCTGTTGTTATTCGCGGGATGTTGGACGCAAAGTAGTTTAGTAAATATCCTCCAACATCCATTAAGCAACAGCTTGTCAAGTCTTGTTGAATCAATTGTAAAATTCAAGTCGCAGTGACGATAATCGATATAGTAGATGCAAATGCTGAGTAACGTAGCATGCCCAATCAGACTGACAATAAAATAAATCGAATCAAATAATTGGGGAGCGAGCTTGCATTGATTTCATTCTTTCCTTTATTTTGCATTTGCAGTAGTCAGCAGGTTCTCTAAGGTTCTCTTAGACTGATTCACAACAAAGTAATTAATTGAACTTCTCTAACAGAAATACGATGAAGATAGTAGTTTTAAGAGTTCGTATATATTTTCCTAACTACAAAAATACAATGCAACAAAATATTACAGTGTTTGTTACAACAATATGGTACTTGTCCGTATTCCGTTGTCCATTTAAAGATTTTAAAGATTGACATTTGAAGAGACATTTGTAGAAGAATGACTAAGTTTCGAACACCATTTGACTTGATTATTTTTTTCATAAAGAAGTCCTTGTTAAGAACTCGTCGACTTCGACTCTGAAAAACAAGTGACATATTAACATGACTTCATTAATACAGCCATGCTGTTCTGTAGAACAATTGAATACTGACACACTTACCTTTTTCCAGCTCAGCTTCCTTTCCCCCTAAATGCTCGTATTTAATAAATCTAACTCCTTGTGTGATCTGAGCACATTCGTTAGTCATATGGCAGGCCAAAAGTAGTAAATTCCTCGGCTGAACTTTCCAAGCAAACCTCATGAATATCAGTGAATAGAGGCATAAAGCTACATCATACAACGAATCATAAGTTAATCGTCAATTTACAATTGACTTAATTTTGCATACAGGTGCCAGTTTGAACTAACCTGTGGTCATCTTCCCACTGATGAACTTTGGGTGCTTTTGGGTGTCAGCGATTGCAGCAATAGGAATCCCCCAATTGGCCACAGGTCCCCAGAAGTGGGTGCTGAAAATTAAGATTACAATTTGAAATTCGGTAAAGCTCATTCATTTCAAGCTACTACAAAAGCACAAATACAGACATCCTTTTCAAATGTAAAAAACCAGCAGGTAGTCTCAAAAGGACAGACACAACGGACACATCATATTACGCGTATGCTAATTGTGTGTGAAACTATTTCACACACAATTAGCAGTGCATATCATCACTAACCGCTATCACAAGGAGCATACAACTTGTCCTTGAGAGACCAAAAACTAAAACATTTTCAATAATGCCAATGATAAATTATGATTTTTACCTCATGAGATAATCCCTAAAATCTTTGGATTTCAGGGAGTCCAGTCCCTTCTTGATAAGTGTACCAGCCATCTTTTAGTCTTTTTGCAATTTCTTAGTGTCCTTCGGCACAGGAAAAAATGTATTTATTTGATAAGCACGTTTGTACAATTTTCAAAATCGGCTGCTTCAGTTCAATATTGAATGACGGACTATAATAACAAAATGGCACATTTAGTTCTGGTAAATTAAGTTATTTAATGATTTCTTTACCTGGGCAATATTAACTTTTGAGCAGCAGATGACTTCCTCGTGTAAAGACGGTGTCTGCTGCTGAAGTCCAAATGAGAGTGATGTCTTAATAATTCCAGCCGTAGGCAGACTACTTACTCCATCCCAAATCCCAAAACTGGAACTGCCACACACTACAACAGTATTGTATGCTCTATTTCTCATTCCACGTGAAACACAGGCACTTCTGTTTTCATGTACATTTTAAAATATGTAGTCTAAAATAAATATAAAATAATACGATGAACACATGAATTTGTATGAATTGGAGAGAAGGCTTTATTCTGTTACTTTTTTAATTATTGGAAGCAAAGTGCGTTTGTGTTTATTAGAGATATTTTGGTATGAAATAAATTGATTTCTAGGAAAAATTCACCTCAAGAACTATTTTTATACACAACACATTCCAATTCACGTTCTACTGCTTCCCGATACTCGTCGAATCCACCGTCGACTCTCTTAATTTTACCACCTCCGCAGATCCATAATTCAGAACAGACGTTTCGAATTAAGTGTTCGTCGTGGGAGACCAAAATCACACCACCCTATTATAAACAAAGTCAACCGAGTCACTTATTAATGAAATCATTGAGGTACTAAATGTTGATTCAAGTATGAAGTTACATTAAAGCTCCTGATGGCATTAGAAAGAGCCTCGATAGTTTCTACATCCAAGTGATTGCTAGGCTCGTCAAGAATCAAAAAGTTTGGCGACGGGTAGCACATAACAGTAAATGCTACACGACTTTTCTGTCCTCCAGATAAACTTGCTATGCTCTGAAGGGCAAGGTCGCCCGACACTCCGAATCGACCAAGTTGTCGTCGGTAATCTTCTACAGTCTGTCCAGGAAACTTTTGCTGTAGATAGCCGACTGGAGTCAGATCCAAACTAAGTTGGTCTACGTGGTGCTGACTGAAGTATCCAAACTTAACTCCTCGATTTAGGTTGATGAATCCAGTCATAGGTTGTAGTTCACCCAGGATTAACTTCAGAAGTGTAGATTTACCGGCTCCATTTTCTCCAACCTGATAAGACCCAGTCACAATTCAGATAAGCAAACATTATTAACAGAAGTAACTTTATATTTACCAATCACTTATCAACTTACAATGCAAATACGAGAATCCGAAGCAGCACTAATATTCACTTTATTGAGAACAATTTTCTCTTTGGTGTATCCAAATACTAAATCGTCCAACTGGAGTACAGGGGGACTCAACGTTTGAACCTCAGGGAATCTTAGAATTACTTCTGTTTCTTTGTCCACAGCTTTTAGTTCAGGAAGTCGTTCTAAAAATTTGATTTTACTTTGAACTAAGCTGGCCCTTTTAGCATTGTATCTGAATTTGTCAATAAATTCTTGAGTATGTTGCCGCAGTTGTTGTTGAGCTTCCCATTCCCTCTGTTGATTCTTCAACCTCTCACTCCTAGTTCTAACGAAGTTTTCATAATTTCCTCTATAATGTTCGATACATTGGGAGTGTAAGAAGAGAATGTCAGTAGCAACTTCGTTAAGAAATTGACGGTCATGGGACACCACAAGAATCGTGGACTGCCAAGATTGCAAATAGTTTTCTAACCAAATGATGGCTTTTAGATCCAAGTGATTCGAAGGCTCGTCAATTAGTAACCTAAATGTACACAAAGTTAGTTGTGCATTACCAAATCATACAAACGTTTCAGAAAAATTAGCTTACAAGTCCGGCTTAGCAAAAAGAGCTCTTGCCAAGGCAAGTCTCATTCTCCAGCCTCCACTGAATGTTTTCGTTGGCTTTGTTTGTTCGTCGGAAGCGAACCCAAGACCCGCAAGAATGACACTTGCAAGAGCAGGGGCTTTGTCAGCTTCAATTGCTGTTAGCTGAGAGTAGACTTCCGATAATTCTGTGGCGGCCTCGGCACTATTTAAAGCAGTGAGGCGTTTTTCTTCTTGAAGTAAGTGATGACGCAAGGCATCGGCTTCCAAAACAGCCTCAATTGCAGGGGTATCATCTCCATTTACCTCTTGCTCCACATGAAGGACCGATATTCCGGGAGGGATTCGTAACTGTTTGCTGCAATGAAACAAAATCAACATATATTAATGGCAGTAAACATAACAAGCAAAACAAGATCAACAAATATAAGTACATACTGAGCTATCATTTTCAAAAGAGTAGTTTTTCCAAGACCGTTTCTTCCTACAAGACCATAACGTCTTCCGAAAGCTAATGAAATTGTAGCACCTTGAATAAGGACTCTGTAACAAGAAGAAATCAAAGTTTTTAAGTACAAAATATGATATTAAAATATCAGTAAACGTAAAATTACAATACTCACTTGTCTCCGAATGCAACATCAAAGTTTTCTATTTTAATATCCGTAACCTTCCCAGACGAAGTAGCCCGAGTATCTTTCTTGGAAAGAACCTGAGCAGCGCTGGCTTGACACTCGTGGCTCACTAAAGCATTCGTTCCGGTAGTAGGTTTCATTCCTTCAGCAGCTCGTTTTTCCTGCTTTTGTTGTAATTTAGCTTCAGCCTTTTGCAGCTTCTTAGAGTCAACCTGGCTCCCAGTGTCTTTCGCTGTCCTTAACCAAATTGAGTTGGCATCCATAGCTTTGTCAATATCTCCTGTTAATGTAGACATCTGCACAGCAGATTCCAACTTTCTAATTCCATTCTTTGGCCTCAAAGACTGTTTCAATCCCAAAAGTTGAAAAATTCTCGAGCATACTGATCTGTAAACGCAAAATGGAAAATTGTACATTCAATTATACGTAAGTGGGAATTTTACATCATCTCTAGTATTTCATTATCAGTAACTGTTACTAACTTAACATCGTCTTCAGTCGTTCCCCCGGTCGAAATTTCCAAAAGCATTTCTCCTATCGCATCGTAGATTTGGTCTTCATCCTCGAAGTCTTCCCGGCTAACTGTCAGAACACCTGTGAAACAAAACAAAAACTCAATTAATTAAATTGCTCTCTTAAATACCTCCTTGACAGTTACTCTCAATTTACAGTTCACACATACTCTCAATATAAGAATAGATATCTTCATTGATCTGAGGGAAGGTTTGCTTGATTAGTTTCTCGCAGTCCTCCATGTTGATAATTAGGCAGTAATTTACTGCAAAATACTAGTGTCTGAGATAAATAAAGTTTTAATTAAATTAACTCGTTAAGTAATAAAATAAGTGAAAAATAACTGGACTGTCGATGTTATAGACGTCCCGACAGCGGAAGAGTTCGATTGAACTGCACGATGGGGCTAAAGCAGCAGTTTGAATTTCGTTGTTTTCGTCTGGGGCAAAGTGAGAATACCCGTTTGCGTTTGGTCTCATTTTTTATATAAACAGAATTTTTTGTGTGAAAAATTTCTACTTTTCAGAAACAAAGTTCGATACAGAGCTCTATTCTACGCTTTTTAAAAAGACGAGTGGAAGTTTTTATTCATGAGAAACAATTTCTGACTCAGTCAGAATAAAGAAAAATAAGGTACAGAGATTTTAAATTCCTGTACAAAATTACTTGAAGCATTTTGTGAATAACACATAATTGAAAAATGGTAATGTAAAAGTATTCGTAGTAAGCTTACATTCGATCCCTTCGGCACTATCAGCATTTGCATGTTATAAATGCTATGTGAAACTAAAACAAGTAGAAGCTGAAGCTGTAAAAAACGGTACATGCTTTTAGCAACCGGATATATCCTTCTGCTTATTTTTTCTCTGCCACCGAGTCTCCTCCGGATCAAATCCTCTCTCGTTTGACCCATATACTGCCCACGAAGGTGACTTTTCGGCATAGTCCTGGACACAATATTAGAGAATACAGTTTAAATTTTACAAGTACAGAGTCACGTCTATCATAGGGACAATTCTTTACCATTGCAGTAAAGTTTTCTTTTCCTTCTGATTCGTAATATCTCTGGACAAGCTGGTGGAACTTGGAGTAATCGATCCAAGTATGCCATTCTCCATTGATTTTAAACTGTCGAAAATTGAATAGCGTAAATTATTTTGACTGGATACACACAATACCGCTATGATTTATTTTCAATATTTCACAAACTTACCCTCTTATTGGCTAGAAGAACGCAATTGGAATGTTCGTGTTCACAGGCTAACTCATAGTTCGTCAAAAAGTCTCTGCACAGATTATTGCTGAAATTGACAACTTCTTCGTGCCACGGGACGTTCTCCATCGTAAGAGTACTGGCTTTAGAAGTACCACAGTATGTAACTCCCTAATTTAATTTCAAAACACTAAAATTAAAGAACTTTGGTTTCAAGTTCCAAAAATATGTAGTGAAAAACTCCAACCTTAATTTCAATAAAATCAGGATCTCCGAGTTCCACCAGCTTAGCATAGTTCTCCAACTCCGCTACATTGAAGTCCTTAACAAGGGTAAGCCGATACACGGTCCTTTGCCCCTACAGCCAAACGAATTCAGATTTTAGACTATTTAATATGATCACATCTTACATCTATCCCATAACAAAGCACCTTCTCTTTCAGTGCTTTCAAGCTATCCAAAAACCGTTCCCAGAAGTCCTTGAACAACGGACGATCAATCTTTTTGAGAGTTTCTTTGGTCGCAGCATCGACACTGACGTAAAGCTGAGTCACAGGAGACATGTTTCTGAAAAACAATGGAATCTTTAATAAATATTTTACTTTTGTGACTCAACTTATTACTTATGTACCCATTACCTTATAGCATCTGGAAATTGAGCGTTCGTAACCAAAAAGCTAGAGATCTGTTTGCTGTGAAGAAGTCGGACGAACTTGTTGATTTCAGGATACATAATTGGCTCGCCAACCAAAGATAGTGCGCAATGTCGCGCTCGAAGTCCTTCTTCGATTCTTTCTTTACTAACTCCAGGAACTCCTTGGAACTCTTTAATCATTTTGTAATGATTAGTCAATGCTCCATCTAAGATCTTCTCTGCTCCATCCATCTGCCATTTCCACTCGGTTCCGACAGGATTAGAATGATGTCGCCAACAGAAGACACATTTATTGGCACAAGCTAGACTAGGAGTAGCTTCCATGCACTGATGACTTGCTATTCCATAAAAAGTATGCTTGTAACAGCCCCCGCGTCCTCGCAGCATCGACTATTGAAGTTACAGTATGTACAACATAAACAAACAAGATACTCGTCTATAATGAGCATGTTCAGCAAACCTTTGTCCATCTGCACAGTTTAACTCCCGAGTGACTTCCAATCAACTTGTATCCTTGCTTGGTTAATGCCTTTCTCAGTTCTGGAGTAATCATTTCTTTTAAAACTCCATTTGCCCTTTCTTGTTTCTCTTCTTCAACTCTTTTCCGAGCTTTCTTCACAACAGATCCAATGTCCTCTAAATCCACTAAACCTGATGATCTTTGAGAAGTGGTATCTGAGCTGATTTTCGAGGAACCATCACTGCTAGATAATTTCTGTTTTGATGATGGCGTAGAGTCAGTATCATCCATAAAATCTTCACCATCAGTAGAAGATTCAACCAACTCTTCCTCGCCAGCTGACGGGTCCCGACTAACAGGTGGATTTTTATCCTCCAGGACGAATACATTAGGATCATTGGACAAGAACAATTTTAACATTCTCCGTTTCCACATGTTATAATCAGCAACCAAGCTTCCGAAGTCACTTTCCACAGGATTTTCGTTACCCAGCTGTACAGGTATGATTCCTCGTGCTCCTAATTCTCTCAAGTTTGTGTCGAGTTCCTTTGCAGCCTGTACAATAATGAAAATGATCCAATTAGTCATTCCAATACCATAAATGAACTACTAGACAGTCAAATCTGCATTACCTTATTGAAATTATCCAAATATAAGGAATTTCCCAGTCCAAAAACGGCGAAATTAATATTACTCAAATAATTCTTAGAAACTCGAAAATCGACAGCATTTTCCGCAAGTGATTTACAAAACCATTCTGCACTTGGTGGGGGTAATCCATCTTCATACGTAGCCAAAATGAATATCACTGTCGGAATATTATTAGAATTCCCCTTCTTCCCAAACTCTGCTAAGGTTTCAACCTCAAGTGTGGACAAACAACCAACGCTTAGGTTATCAATACTTGCAGGATCTTTAAGCTTTTCCAAGTCTCGTTGAAACTGTTCCCCGAATTTCTAAACAATTCAAATATGTCCGTTACTTGCTACATCATTTATTTCAAATAAAACCACGCAACATGTTTTAATACTTGACCAACCTTAGCAGTTCCTGTCTGTGATCCATAAAATATCTTCACAGACTTTTTCCTTCCTGACAGTTTCTTCCCCGTTGGGTTCAATTCATCCGCCTCATTCTTCATAAACGACCTCAAAAATATGAAAACTCCGGAAAACGCAATGAAGAAAAGCGATTCCACCATCGCATATCCATACGACAGGATACTTTCAAGCGCATACCACAACCGGCCTGCAACGCCGGTCACCAAGTTCCTCACCATCGCGGTGACAGCGATTTACTGCCTGTAAAAACAAACAACATTTACATAATTTTCGAAATACATTCATGGTCACACAAGTCACAACTGCAAACCTTTTATGTTAAAATTTTGTAACTCCACACTTACGTCAACAAAACAACTCAGCCCCGGGTCCCGAGTTCATGCAACTTTAACACAACAAACAGCACACCACACAACAGCCTCGTGTTCTTTCAGCGACACGGACAAGTTCACTAAAAGTATATAAGCAGTCATAAAGTAACTACAAAACCAATCCAACTCCACCTTATCATTAGAGTGTAGTCTCTCTCTTATCTTGTGTGACTTCCAAACAACTCACCTTTATCAACCCCGTGCAAATAATTTGTGCCATCCTGAAATCTGGAGTCCAGCAGCGTTTCATTCTTCTCTCGGTATCTCCGTCTTCACCTGTGAAGCAACTTCCCGCACTAAAATTAAGCCTCCTAAGGGCAACGTGATATTATATTCCCTGAATAGCTAAAATTAATGCATTCAAATATAGTGCAACAAAACATCTATAATTCAGAAGCAATTCAAAAATTATGGTCTGGAAACTTGGAATAGTACAAGTCGCTAGTCGGAAGTGCAGCACAGTGATGGGCTGAAATTCGTACACCTAATCCATCGCAATGAAGGATTCAAAATAAAATGGATAAATGGGTTTTGAGACAGTAAGAAATAATTAGACTTCAAAAATAGTTATCAACAGCACCTTCATCGTTTTAATCCCATTCGGATACGTCAAGATACGACCTTAATTAAACTATGTACCACACCAATAAGATGCAACATTATTACTACTTAGTAAATAAGACGCAAATCATAAGTTACAATATAATGAAGACTCGTCGATTCATGTACATACAGATTTTCAATTATCACCTTGCACCATTAAATACATTTACATCGCTTGTAATTCACTAGTCTCTAATTTCAACTACCACAACATGCGCACTGCTCATTTTCAGTAACTGACAACTTTACTGCAAGTGAATCACTTTACTCTGTCGGGAAGATCTGATACGCAAACTTGCATTTATACAGGACAGTAGGGATTGGGATGTACAGTAATTTAGCAATTATTTTAGTGCTAATTAGAAAACTGCATTTAGTGGAAGGTATCAAAAAATCAGACTAACACAGACAGCCGATACAAAGCGTACTGGACGTTTAAAAACAATATTTGACACGACCAATTAATTATTGTAATTAATAATTACTGCAACAGTGGTATTTCGGGAGAAAATAGGCGGTGCACAGACTAGCTGGAATTAACATTTTGGTCTTGCCCACCAATAATTTACTATCAATTTAAGTGTCATAATTGTCATATTTCAAAAGTCAAAACACGAAACGTAAGAGGTATTATACTTGAGGTCTTACTAACAAAACTATAACCAATATTAAGAACTTAAAGCAAAATTAACTATTTTAATGCAGAATGCACATTGCATTGAATAGGAATTATTTTTGGTGAATTAAACTGGGTTCTGGCAGGTTCAGTTCAGCTTTGAAACTTACATTTGTCGCAGTTTACAGGTGGCGGTGGTTAAATTGTCAGCTACTTTCATTAGACATTTAAACATAATTCAAATATCAGTACAATCGATAAACCACTAATGTGTACCTATTATTCCATGCCCACCGTGAACCAATATTAACTGATTGTCGAAGACTTAAATAAATTACATAATGCTCGCTAACTCGCTACTGAAACAAATCTACTGTGACAGTAAAATTGCTAAATTATATGACTAATACATAATTCACCCTTGACTAACTTTGTCGTTAGTCTTTACTAGTTCACTTCTTAAACAATGGTACTGGTGAGAGAAACAGCAATGTAGTCCTAATTTCTTCAATATCAGTTTTTAGGCTCGAACAACAAAACGGAATGATTAAGTTACATTAATTGACAGTATGAGATACTATTATTGTTGTGTACTAAAGAAACTGAGATGAGAACGTGAAATATTTTCTAACAAATGGTTCCTATTTTTTCTCGTTTATCATCAAAGACCTGAGAATCAAGTGTAGAATGATTGTAAGGAACAACATTCAGTTATTGAGAACAAATTATAAGCAAACACGTTCATGCAAGCCTTCTGAATCGAAATTCTTTCTAATCCATTTTTAACTAACTTCCTAAGCCCGACTTCCCATTTTTTACGTTGAATCTGTCTCCCCCTCCCCATTAAACTTCGTGGGGATTTGGTTTCATACGTTTGATTCCATTAATATTCACACTGCTAATTGTCAATTCAGAACTGCATTTTCCAATTCCAGTCCTCTTTTGACCACGATTGTTACACTCAACAACTCCGGCAGTGCTTGTGTTAGATCCATTCGATTGTCGTCTACGACTTAGTGGAGACGACGATCGCTGTTGGCCTTCAATAGCAGAAGCATCAAAAGAAGTCGTACTATCATCGCTACCATTGCTGTTGCTGCTTTCGTGTGAATCAGACCATACCCCTCCTTCATGTTCCGATGGTTCTGTATTTCTTCGTCGATTTAATCGTCCTCGAGTATCACGAAGTCGATAACCTTCATAATTGCTTTCTGGTGTCACTCGATCGGCGAATTTTCCAGTTCCCAACCTATTTATCGCAAAGATTTTTATTCAATTTGACAATTCATCACAAGCTTAATTCAACTTTTGAAGGAGAGCCAGTTACACGCTGCCGCTCAGTTCTTGAAACCCACTACAGTCACTAATTTAATTCAAATTTAGTCACCTTTCACAAGATCTGCATTCGCATAAGCAATTTCCATCGCCAAAGAAATCTCTGCTGTAATAGCATGTAATTTCTTCTCCTTTATCTATATCTCGCAAAACTTGGATCAGGGCAGTGGAACGACCGGTTGAGACATACTAAACACAAACACCTCGTTACTAAAATTCGGGACCTAAGTGAATAACCTACGAGTTATAGAATATAGAATATTTTACTTTGCAATTCGGCTGACAGTCGTGATTTATATAAGCAGCTGGACCCAGCCACAGCTGTGAACACTTTTTGCGACAGCTGTACATTACTGAAAAGTCATTCACGCCCGGCTTCAAATGCTTTGCCTCTTCGTCGCGGTTTAATTCGGCAATGCAACCAACCAGAGATTTGATATGCTCTCCTTTATACCTACAAATAAGAATACGATAATAGTGTCACGGAATCACGATAAAAATATTCATTAAAATCATAAACAAAACAATTTTACGGACCACTTTTGTGTAGCACAAATCTTGGCTCCTCTGTAACCTTCCGCAGAATAGCGATAGCAAGGTTCTAGTTGAAACCCTGCATCTGGGTGGAAGATTCTTAAATACCGTGTTATCTGCAATACAAATATGTACAATCATTTACAATTTGTAATGTTAATTTATGTTAACTACAATTCGCGGGTGTCATATATTAATCATATCCACAAACATACGTGTTGATAAGTCGAAGTAGTCCAGTTCCCATGCTTCGATCCAACCGACCCCAATTTGCAAGATTCCAACAGAGATCCAAGTTCGTGAGACACCTTTGAGTAATCCTTATGTTGCTTAAAGTTCTCAACCATCTTTTTCAGTTGCCTTGTTTTGCTTGAAAATGGGGAGCGATAACTATAAACATCAAAACATTCACAACACAATTACAATATAATGAATGAAAGATCCCGCTTAACCTACTTTAGATAAATGATAACACTCTTTCCTTTTTCCACCAAATCAACCAAAACCAACCCAGTGATCCAAAATAGAATTTCAATCGACAGCTTTGGAGCTTAATACCTAACATAAAGCTATAATACTCTATATACTCTTAGACAAGCTATAATTCTACCCCATACATTAAGATGCTCCTACTGTCCTGACAGTCCGTCAGACAATCAGTCATAATAACTGACCACACGTCTATGCCCTTTCATA
>JAQGAD010002566.1:0-13046 GCA_034696625.1 Isotomurus palustris
CACGCAAGGATGGAACCTGGAAGCCTTAATTATACTTCTTGAGCAAAAAAGAATGTTAGAATGTAGTATTATCATAGTCACATCTTCGTGACTGAAATCTGGGATTTCAGGTTATTATGATGATGATGAAAGCTCTCTCTTAAGAATTTTTTTGATCCCACCACTTCCACAAGTTTACAAGCACAACAAAACAGTGCATTCCGCAAATATTTACGCAACTGCTACAGTCACTTCACTCTCAGTTGGTTGTAGTCAAGTAAATGGTCACATTACATTTTTAAAGTATAAATGTGAAGATGTCTCTATTTTGTAAAGTAATCTACCTTGTTCACGCAATAGCGTTGGTTCATTTAGTTCCATGTAAGATCGGATAATTCAACAATTCAACTTCATCAAGCTTGTTGTGCTGTACACGTTACACATTTAACTGTAACTCCACTTTTACCTTAATTTAGGCTCTATCGCTTCTGTAGAAGTTTTTACTCCTTGCGGAGAGAACAAAACTCCGCCGAACATCTCTGGAATTTGCATAAGTTTGAAGGAAGTTGAATTAAGGAAGTGCCCTCCACTGAAGAAGCTTCTGAAAGAGAGGAATTTCACAGCCCTCGAAGCCACTTTTTGTTCGTCGCCCACATCTTCCGATGAAGTCCCTTGGGTTCAAGTACTTTACTTAAGGGCCTCTTATGAACTCCTGAAATTATATGCTCATTTGCTATGTTTTGCGTTCGTAGGTGTGCTGTCCTTTCGGCGAATATAACGCCAATCCTGGTCCGGATCCTGAGGAACTGAGAAATCATAAAAACTTCAATTTGCTTCCTCATTCTTCGTGTGGAACAGTTGGAACAAGCAAACGGATTATTGGAGGAAATGATGTGACCGCTGGGGAGGTAATAAGACAAAATGGACGATTCAAACTTGTTTGAAAGGTAGCAGTGTATACAGAAAGGGCATTGTTTTGTGTTTGTTGAAGCAACCCTGGATGGCACGGATGGCATTTAAAAGTACGCATTAAATTATTAAACATAAGTTAATTCACAAAACGGACATACTATTAATTACATTATGTCTGAAACTCAGGTGGAAGTCGGATTGACTACAGCTGTGGAGCGACAATAATTTCGTCTCGCTATATACTTACTGCAGCCCATTGCTTCAAAGATAAATGGACTGAACTGTAAGTGACCATTTAATTAGTTCTCTGCCGATTTAATGTACTGAGCTTAATGAATTTATAATAATACTAATTGCTGAAGGTCCCACGTAAGAATTGCTGAAACTAACGAAGATGAAGATCCGGAATGCATTGTGGAGGAAGGCCTCGAAGAGATTTGCATGGAAGCAGAAGACTACACTCCAGAGGAAGTGATCATTCATCAGAATTATAATGGAACAGGCAAACCTCACGACATCGCTCTCATCAGACTCTCCGAAGAAATAAGGAACTTCTCAACGCGTGAGTTACTCTCTTGTGTACTTCTAACAATAACTTAAGTTTTTAATGAACAGCGGATGAGATACAAACTTCAATTTCCTTCATGAGGATTCCGTTTCGGGTTTCTACTACTTTTCTTTTTGCTTAATGGCTTATAAATGAGTTTGGATCCAATCGAGGTACTTGGACACTCGAGTGTAGACTCCAGGGTAGCCTGGTTCAGCACACCTTATGCCTGCGTGGGGAGAATAATAGGCTTAAAAGTCAAAATTTTAGGATGCATAGCCAGTTAGCTTGGAATATGTGCACTAAAACTATTTCTGTAGTACCCCATGAAACAACCCCAACCACTCTCCACAGTCCGTCCACTTCCAATTGTAAAGGTCCACCTATGTAACATCGTTATAATTACTTCCACCAGTTGTCAGTTTGCAGTGTTGAATTACCTGAATCTCCTGAAATTTAAAAAAATGTATGCGTTCAGTTTATGTGAAATACTCTTAACTTCTTATCGGAGTGAAGCGAGATTAGGGATTTTTACAAACCTTGACAGCTGTCCCGAGATCCTGACCTCACTCCGGCGCATAAATTAGTTTCCTGCTTTGAATATGGAAGAATAGTTTGTTATTTCGAGAGTTCGCAAACGATGAAATTATTTCAGTATTTCAAATTTGGTTTATGAACCTCAATAGGCTGAGTGTAGGCAGCTACGCAGTCCTCTTGCTTCCAAATAGGCACTAAAACTTCCATTAGAGTATTCGAAGTTGGTCCTCCGTAGTAAATTGCTGTTAATTTTTGTCGTAGAGTGATTATTTGCCGATTTCGATCCAGAATATTAGAATTAAGTCAAAAGTAAACTTACTTCCCCATCCAGTGACTATTCCTATGTCATTTTCGTAAGTTTTGGTATCATCATCGGGTGGCAGACATATAGGGTCGATTCTTACGTCAAAGTAAGCGGATTTTGATAATTTAAGCAACGCTATATCGTTTTGATATGAGTAGCTTCAGAAAAATAAAATAAAAAATGCATTCAAGTAAGGAATTCAATGAGTATGTTTTGACATTGTCAACTGCGAATGGAAAAGCGTAAGCAGTTACCGATTGAACTGTTCATGAACAACCACAGATTCAATCGAAAAGTCTTGAGCTCTCGAAGAAGTCTCGTTGGGAGTACCGAAGTCATATTCTCCAACCCTAACAGCCAAGTCACTCGGTTGAAACCTGAAGTAGTTTAACACAGCAAATATTTAGATTAGGACAAATAGGATCAGTTTCAGATTTCAGACACTAAGATATAGTAAACAACGTAGACAACATAAACAAATATTCTTACTGGTCAACACAGTGTCCAGCTTTATTCATGGCCAGAAAGGGAAAGACAAAAAAGAGAAGTGATGAGTTACTTGTCACTTATTAAGTTACTTGAATGATTGATAAGAAATTTGTACCAGTCAGAACGTGAAACTCCGAAATTAATACACCACCGCAGAATTGTCCTGCCCGAACATCCCTGTCAATAATTAAATGAAACAAAATTTCTTGCAATCTCATCTTTGAAAAAATTGGTTTCTCAGTTTGGGATTGGTACCCAGCGTCAGGCATCGATCGCAGAATAGCTACCATCCATCTCCAAGCTTTGGGATCTGCAAGACGACCTCCCACAATCCGAGATGTTTTCATCTGCGGATTTATCCCACACCTTCTTTGTGGTGAGAGTGTCGTGCTAGTTCTTGACCTGGGAGACGTCGGTCTTAAGGTTGTAGTTGTTGTCGTTCTTCCGGTAGGAAACGGAATAGGTAATCTGTCCCCTGGCAGATTCCTTTCTTCATCCTCTGCTACCTCGGGACAGCACACTCCAACGTAATTTCCATAAGGAATTTGGCATGTGTAGTCTAAAAATGTGATAAAGTCTGATTGGAATTCACTCAGAATACAATGCTCCAAGTGTCTGCAGAATCCCGTCTCATTCAAGGGCGTTTTGCATGCGTCAAACTTCTCATCAACCTACAACAGCGTTAATTAACTTGTGAATCTGTGAATTGTGGGTGAATCCATGCAAAGTACTATCTCACACCTGCTGATAAGCTATTGGCTGATATTTCTTTCCTCCACCAACTCCACGAATGAATATTCCAGTTCCGTTTTGTACTTTGTTGCTCCATTGCAAGCCTACAGCTGATATGTAAGAGTTCCTGGGACAAAACTGACCTTGAGCTGTGCAGGGGCTGCGGCCTTTCTTCTTCCCACGCCCTTTCCCTTTGTTACCACGGCCTTCTGCGTTTTCATCTCCGCCTGAATCGCCACCGCCACCTTTGCCGTTACCTTTACCCTTCCCTCGATCCCGGTTATTCGGAGGCTTCTCCCGTGACCGGTTTTGCACTCGGAATCCCAAATTAAACAGAAATCCTGAACCATCTTCATCAGAATCATCGTTTCCTCCGCCGATTCTTATCCGAGAGTTTATGTCTCCTGGAATGATTGGAAGTTCGAAAATGCTTCTACCGTTTCCAAACCCCAGGTTGAAGTTACTTTGGCCTGCACAAGTAAAGGAAACTTTGATAGGATTTTACATGAACAAGTCTTACAGTACCCCAACTCTCCCAATGTAGGACACTTACCTGTGATATGGTTAATTATCAGTAGAATGACAGAAGTAAAACTTAAAAATATCAAATTCCATGTCATTATGGAATTTGCAAGTCGCTTTTATGGATCTGAATTTTTGTATTGTAATTCTGAGTTTCATACTTGCTTATTTCTTGGAACAAAATACACACGCGAATTCACTAATGGATTGCGATTGCAAATCATTGCTATCTCACAGTCAGACTTGCCAAGACTCCTTTCAAGAGTTGATGAATAATGACTACGACTACCTCTGCAAATTCATTTCTGAAGTCTGAAGTGCTGAAGTGTAACTTGCGTTTAGATTTAGCCACTAATTAATTGTTTTCCGTACGATGGAGACTAACTAAATAACTACTTGAGTGATTTGTACTGTGATTGAGTTAGACCTTCTCAAATGGTTGCTGCTACCGTGGGAAAAGACCTACCTGAGGGTGGAGTGTGGTTTGCATGGTGTATGGTTGATTTATTTCCCCAAATGCATTCACCATACAAGGTTACGTAGTAGGACGCGTATGGAATTCTTAAAAATTAAACTTACTTCCAGACCCTGGTCTGTCTTTGTTTTTATAGTCGTGTATTATTAATATATATGTGAATTTAACAATTAAGTGATGGGTACAAATGTTTTTCATTAATATTACACCCAGCAGGTTGCATTAATAAGTATTGTAATATCGCATGGTATTTTGCTCATCCTATTGTTTCTGCTTGCTTGCGTAACAGAAGAAGAGTTAATTATTGAAGATATGCATGCATTATTTTTATTCTGCATTGTAATATTATACATTATTATGTACTAAAGTTAGTATTCTGTGAGAAGATGATTGCTTAATGTTCAATATTTCAGCGTTTGTTCAACCGATATGCCTTCCATTTGAAGAGAGATTACCCACCATATACACAACTGCCCAAAAAGCACTTTTGATTTCCGTTTCAGGGTGGGGAAAGCTTAAAAATTCAGGTAAGTTTCATGTCTACCATTATTATAGTATACGCATTAAAAGACAATTGGAAGCCATTGAAAACCTGGTAACAAATTTGACTTAATAACGTTTTTTTAGATGCTACTGGAAGCGAAATTCTGCAAACCTTAAAAGTAGAGGTTCAAGATACTCATCAGTGCAACAATATCTACCGTCCAACTAATATAACGATTTCAGAGTCCCAGGTAAAGTCAACGCACAGAACTTCATATGAATGTAATCGAGTGTTTCTGAGTAAGAATTCTATATTATCGTCTGCTTAGATTTGTGCTGGAGGTGACAAAGACAAAGGCTCTTGTGTAGGAGATTCAGGTAATAATTTATTAAGGCAAAACTTTTTCGATTCACGTATGCTGAATGGTGATTAGTGCAAGTAACAATTGTATGAAATGCAGGTGGCCCATTGACGCTTACTAACCTTGGTCGCAGTTACCAAATAGGCGTTGTATCGTTCGGACAAAGAAAATGCGCGGCTGAGAACATCCCAGTAGTGTACACAAGCGTTTATAAACATTTACAATGGATTTTAGATAACATGCAACCTTAATTTAATTTAAAAAATCAATCATACAATTATATTAATAGTACAATAAAACTTGTTGCAGATACAGGTATATAGTCAAAGTTATCTTATTCTGGTAATGGTCCTTCTCGTTTATCACGAAATTATAAATTGAAAGTATGCAAACTAGTATCTGTCTGTAAGCTAGGTCTGCACAAAGCACTTGGTACCTGCCGAGTTATACGTTGTCTTTTAATTAACTTAACAGTACGTGGTACTTAGTATATATGGAAGCTGTGGGTCTAAGAGACTTTGCAGTTGGGTTGACGATTTCTATTTTGCCGTCCTGCTGCTGAGTTAGCCTCTCTTTCACTCTCAGCAATTGCTTTTGCAAGTAAGAAATCTTCCTGTTCCTGAGATGTATGCCTTGCTGAGTTAGAGTTAGCAGCAACGCTATGAGCACCTGATTCAGCCAAAGAGGCTTGAAGGGCACGTTGTAGAGCTTCATCTTCAGTCTTGAAAATTAAAAAATAGAATATTGAAGATAATTTTTAATTTGATCTTTGCGATTATTATATCACAATAGCAGCTTTAGAAAGTCATACCATGTTTCCTTGGACGGATGCTGGTGTAGTTGGCGTCTGACCATAACCCAGAAATCTACTTAATCCACTGCTAAAGTTTGAAGCTGTTGCTCCTATGCTATTACGGGCCGACTGTGGATTCGAGTTCCGCGAAGTCGATGTAATATTATTTGAACCACTTGACTTGCTTCTAGACATAGCAGCCTGTGCTGCTTTATTAAGAGGTCTTCCCGAGGCGTGTTCACAATTATGGTCAGCAGTGTGTCTGTGCTTTAGGCAGTAATTAAGATTACAACTATCGCACAAGATTGGAATCATTTCTTTCTGCTTGCATCCTTTATGTGAGCACTTATTGGTGTAGACTTTCTGCATTAAAGAAAAGAAACCCGCGATTAGGTCTTGAGGATACGTTTATGTTATTTGGCAAAATCAATAAAATATAAAATCACTCACATTTCTTCTCGTGATTGCAGTGTCAGATTTACAGTCCGCGTCAATATGACGGCTTACTCGAATGTCTGGCAGTTCATCAACTTTCCCAGGAACGGGGGCATTGCACAATGGACAAACAGGCACTTGTACGTTTTTTCTGTAGGCTCCAGGACAATTATGACCAGCATAAGAATAATGTTCACCACTGTAACCCAAACAAGGAAATAATTATATTTAGTTCTAATAATTCGTCATACGTAGAAGATTCAGATTAACTCTCACCAAAAGCTCAATTAAAATATAATTTATGTTTCTCTCACCAAAACACCTTTGAACACGCGTCACACTTGACAGGAAGGAAATCTGTAAATCACAAAAGGTCCCAAATAACAAATATCTCTAAATATGTCAAGAACAAAACCCCACAAGTAAAATATTTAGTCTCCTCTACAAACATACCAAGTTGTCTGCAAAACTCTTGAGAGCAATGTTTTCCTATATGAGGCAATTCCATTTTTAATGTCTTCGTTTAAAATTTCGTCAGTAGGCTTGTCAAAATTATGCCAAGTCTTAGAAGTATTTATAAGAATACTGCTGAATGAGCTCCTCCACTCAGCACAAGCACAGGACACACAGAAATGAACTGAAAGAGGTTTCCCACATCCCCAGGGATTTTATAGACGAGCCCCAGCAAAGACGTTTGCAGCAATGACTTGCACAACCTGCTGATCGCTGACATATAAGCAATCGCTGCTGCTGACTAATGGGAACAGTGACGCAATGGGTCTGTTTGTTTACCTGTGCTGTGTTGTGTGTTCGTGAGGAGTCTAGAAAGAACCAGAGGAAGTTGAGAACTCCCGCGCTTTCGTGACGTCACTCTTCCCATACTGTTGGTGATTCGTCGATCTCCTTTGCCTCGTGATCTCCGCTGGTGTTCAAACCACCAGGTTTCAATTCCCCCATTGCACCTCGGCGTGTACGGCGTGACAGTCGTCAGAAACGGATTTATCGATTGAACAGGAATTTCGACAAGATGCAGATTTTCGTCAAGACCCTCACGGGGAAGACGATCACCCTCGAGGTCGAGCCCAGCGATACCATCGAGAATGTGAAGGCTAAGATCCAGGACAAGGAAGGTACGTGCTTGTGTGCTTGTGGTTATTGTAAAGCTGTGGAATTGCAATGATTCCTATTCCAAAATGATAACAGCCGGCTAAGGATTTATTTACTCGTTTATTTTTAGGAATTCCACCTGATCAGCAGCGACTTATCTTCGCTGGAAAGCAATTGGAGGATGGACGTACTCTTTCTGACTACAATATTCAAAAAGGTAATTAGGGTCGAATTGTCCAATTTTAGGGTAATTAGGGTCGAAGTGTTGAATTCACGAGTGTATAATGTATCAGAATATAGTGTCGTTAGTAATTTGTATAAACTCATCATTTTTTGAATTTGATAGAATCCACCCTTCACTTGGTTCTGAGATTGAGAGGAGGAGTTATCGAGCCTACGCTGCGAATCTTGGCGCAAAAGTACAACTGCGACAAGATGATCTGCCGAAAGTGCTACGCTCGTCTTCATCAAAGAGCCACGAACTGCAGGAAGAAGAAGTGCGGTCACACCAACAACATCCGACCCAAGAAGAAGTTGAAGTAAACTAGAAGCCCCACAGGAACACATCAAACCGTTTGCGACCATTCACTGCGGAGCGGAGTGTTTCTTTTCTATTAAATTCAATTTATAACTTTGTCTGGGTCTGAAGACTTAATAAAGTAACCTGATGAATCCCAGTCTGCATTGTTTTGCTGCATTGCTACATCATCACTGCAAAAATCACCATTAAATTCATGAAAATATGAACTAGATGTGTAATAATACAGGCTGTATTTAAAACCGTAAAATATATAAAGCGGCTGACAATTTTCATGTTATCCATCTTGCATGTTGCGACGTGTAATCATAAGCATCCTCATAATTCAATGTTAAAATTAATCAAGGGATTTGATAGAGCAATGTCGACAGTCGCTTATGTGTTATGCTGCACTGGTGTGTGTTGGTAAAGAAAGTGCATTAAGTGCATAAAGAAGGAGCAAAATATTTGTCAGCGGTGGGATTCGAACCCACGCCCACAATCGTGGACCAGAATACCCAGCCTCAGATAACTGAGGAAGCTTGCGCTTGAGTCTGGCGCCTTAGACCACTCGGCCACACTGACTTGGATGAAGTGAAGGGATTCCCAACTCAACCTGATCCATCCTCTCGCTCGCCAATGCACACGAATTCTTTGCTCTGCTCTGCTTTGTTCTTTTCTTTGCCTCTTACGCTGGAACAGATTCAGCTTATGACTGTGTGACGTCGCTTTACTATATATAAAGCTTCAAGCTCGGGCAAGGACAAAAAACTACGATGAAAGAAACTTAAATGCATTAAAAGATGAGGATAAGATACTCGATCAACACATGAAGTAATGAAGCGTAGCTTAGCTATCAGTTACTTCTTTTTTACTGATTTATTACGCACTGACATCGTCGCATTTTTACATATTTTTAGTACGTTTACGACGGTTGTTTGATTCGATCTTTAATATCATGTGGTCATGTTCAATTCAGGATTTCATTTGAAGCCATTGCCATTGTCTTGTTCATGCTCTCCTTAATAAATCTTAAGCCGAGTGTTCTTTTCACTGCAGACAATCGTTAATTGTTGGAGATTCACGCTCACGTAGAACTGAAGGGTCCAAATGCGGTCGACTGGCGTCAATGGTCAGTCATGATTTTAGGTTTTATTTTGGCATTTTAACTTATTGTTAACTTGAACTTCATGGAAATAGTTCAGGGTTTCAGTGTGACTTTAGCATGCATGTTTTTAGCTTTTCACTGGCTTTTTCACTGGAATTACAGCTACAGTCACTAGTCACTGGAGTTGAGTGCATCTCTTCTTATAAGCGAAGTTCGCATTTCCCGTTGTGATTATGACATCGCTGAAAGTTTGCAGATGGACGGGTTTCTGTTTCACAAGCTTCACAGCGATAAAAGTATCTGGACATCGAAACACTAGGTAGCGTTTTTGGGATTTCGAATAATCAAACATGTACGTTGGGAACTTCCTATTGCTCCAAACCATCCCATTGCCATACTGCATCAGATAAACATCTTTCAGTTATTGAGAATATCATGTGACAATAAGTAAAGTTACATGCTTACTCTTTGAAGTCTTCCTGTAAAAGCATTAAAGATTTCTCCAGGTGTCGCAATTACAACAGTGTTCAGGGGCTTTTCATTTAAAGGTTTAGATGGGGGACTCGATGGATTCTTCAAACGGGAACGCGCCTCGGTGTGCAATGGCTCACGCCGATTTAACCAGTTGACCCATTCTTGAGAACCCCAGGTCCTATACTGAGTGTCTGTAGCTAGAAATATAACGCAGAAGAAACTATAATATGCCATTTTTCTATCCTATGTTGGGGATTATCTCTTGATCATGTAATCAAATTTTCGTTTACTGGATGTTGGATCAAGCGTGTGCCCGATTAAGAAAGGCTCAGATCCTGGGTCAGGATATGGAATAGATGATAGAAGCCGTACAGCCAGGCAGGCTGCAATAATCGCGAGGGTAAGAGAGATCAACCCTCCTCCAGGGCCTGCAACAGGTAACATTAGCATTGTGCTGTGGGGTTTTGGGAAATCAGAATCCAGAATCCTTTGTGTATGAACCAAACAGAATGACACATTAGATTAGGAGTTACGACATTTCAAATTTTCATAGAAACTTCTTCTTACAGTCAGATTGCATTACAACAAAAAATTCGGGTTTTATTTTGCCAAGTATTAAAATTATTATTAATGACAAAATGGGTATGGAACAGGTACATTGGTTTTCACTTTAGTCGATTATAACATTTTTGATGAAAAGTTGAGCTGTACTTAAGAATAAAAAAAGAACAGGGAAATTAAAACTGACGAAAAGAATAAAGCACGGTATAATACGTAAAGCATGGAACCACATTAAACCTTGCCTCCGAACGACGAATCACTAAGGCTGACTAAGGGTTAGACTCCACACTGTCTGTAGTCCCGGTTTGGAATTTAGCCTTAACAAATTCCAAATCGGATAGAATAGTACGAGCTTTTAGCCCATATCGCTCAGTAAGAAGCCTTTCGGTTGGGTCAACTTTATAAAATAATAGAGACTCTTGATACAAGTGACAAATGGTATTGACTTCCTCAGCAACTTTTTCCTGGTCAGTCAGTAGTTTCTCTCGAATCAAGAAATCTAGCTTTTCCAACTTTGCCCTTGCTAAATGATTACGCAGGCGAGCTGGAATAAAACACAACGGTATTTCATTTTTGTTAGCACACTCTGTTAAATGCAACATTAGAAATTACAACGTACATCTCTCCAATGAAATACCAGGTGCCACGATATCCTTTACAGACAAAAAATGGCTACAATACTGAATATGCTTGTCTCGATCTTCCAACGACAATTCTTCTTCACGGTTCCACGAACTTCTGGCTCTGTCTTTGCAAATAACATCTTCCGCTTCAGTAATCAACCAATGATTTTTATGTACAGTAACTCCTTGATTCTCGACTATGTACAGTTCCATGTCCGCAATAGTTTCGCATTGCTCTAGTTTACTCATGAGATCTTCCAGCTGCACACTGATATCTTCATACTTAACTACTGCCTCGCAATCAACACATTTCCAATCAGACTTGACATCCAAAGGATCCAGTGGTAGAACACTACCAGTCTTACAACTTGAACACACCAAAGCAGAGCAAAAGGAACCCAATTCCGTCGGATCCGAACACCTTTTGCATTTACACACAAACTCTCCATCTTCCTGCAGCAGTTCTTGTCGCTTATGAGTACCAAAAGCGTTAAAAAGGTAAGTATACGGTATGGAGAGTATTTCTCCTTTCTGTACATCCACTGCAGTTCGAATTTCCATCTGGCATTGCGGAAAGACAGACACGCCCCACCAGCAGTTCGGTGCACATGAGTGAACTAACATACTGGACTTCTCAAACACAAATCCGGTAAACCTGTAAAAAGTAACACCCTAATGAGTTAGCTAAGGTTCAAAAACAAGTTGTTCGGAAGTGCAGTCAAAAGTATGTTAAAATTACGAAGGAGATTCGGTTCCTCTGTTTCCTTCCATTGAAAATCCATTTACGTTAAGTATTCTGAGCATTCTGTACCAGTCTTCATCAGTCCCCAAGTCATCCATCCCAAAAGTCTTCCTGAGTTTCGGCAAGTCTTCGAACAATTTAGTTTTGCTTCCCAACTCAGAGACATGCTGTAGGTCCATCAGCTTTTTCCAAGTATCGGGATGACTATTTTTGGACAAGATACCTCGTGCGATTTCAATGGCTTTGTAAGTCACGTATACTGGATATTCTCCAGGTGGTGGATATGGCACTTTCTTCTCCACAAATAGTCGGCATTCGTTTTCTGCATGGAACTTGTGCTGTTCAAAAGGGTCAAACAAATCAGAAAGGTAAGAACTCATATAACAAAAATACCCCGATACGATTTTGATTGCACCCATTAGCGATACGTGCCTAAATTGTCGACTCGTTCTAAACTGGAGAGTAGGGCCAAAATTGGTATAACTAACCTGTTCACAAGTCCAGGAGCAGGTGGGCCAATTGCACTTGGAGCACCTGTACTCTGACTTCTCATTTTCCATGAGGACAGAGCAGCTGAGACAAACGGGAGTGTCGTATGAGTCGACAAGGCCGCGAGGAGCGATGAGCAGCGGAGGTTCCTGGAGAAGCAGCGTCCCCGCCTTCAGCTTCCTCGCGGCGACGAAGTGACGGGCGAAGTCGGAGGAGGTGCGGAGGATGACGGAGGAGCAGGACGGACGGTGAGCTCCCCAGTCCGACTTCTGGTGATCCACTCCGCAGTAACTCGCCAACCCGCATCCCGAACATGTCTTCCTCGCCTCCTCCCCACACACCGCGCACACCTGTCACCCACAACAAAACATTAGTCTGCATTAGGTCATCGTGTGGGATAAGAACAGTCACCTTGGGCTGAGAGGATGATGGTGTTGAAGCGAGATTTTCAATCGCACCGTTCCTGGACGCAGACGACGGGTCTGAGGCGACAGCCTTCTCCATGTCTTCGGACTTCTCGAGGTACTACAGATTTGAGTATCAGTCAGGTCGTCGGGTGGACTAACATTGTTGGAATTCTGCAATTGGCACTGTCGCCAAAATAATGTGCATGTGCATGGCATGCAAGCTATGCTAGAGGCTAGAGCTAGCAGATGAAAGTTTGGCTGGGTTTGTTTGTGTGAAATCCCACGCACACAAATCCAAAACTCATTCGTCATTTCTTCTTTCTCTATGCGTAATGCGTGCCAACATTGTATGACTAGCGTCGTTGGAAAGTGGAATTAGTCAATGAATGCGATTTATGTTTTCCATTTTCTTGTTCCTTTCCTATTTTATGTATCACCTCACTGTTCT
>JAQGAD010002567.1:0-13041 GCA_034696625.1 Isotomurus palustris
CTCCATTAATCAACCATTTTAATAACCAAAGGCGGGGGCTTGTTGGGAAGCTTATCAGCGATTGTAATGATGGATTCAGGTGAAAACTCGGGAGGAGATGGGTTGTCATTTGCCAAGTGAATTTCCATCAAAGCTTCGCCCTTTTTCACAGCTTCTCCAGGCTTCTTGACGAGCATTACTCCAGGTTCATATTTAATGCTGCTTCCGGGTGTTGTTCTTCCACAGCCAAGTTTATGACATAACTTTGCTACAGCCATTGCGTCAATGTCAGTTACAAATCCTAATCAAGAATTGAAATGCATTCAGATGAGTAATAATTCAACATTTCTCATTTCATGATTACATGGAGTTTTGCAGTGTCTGCTGTTACCTGATTTCGTAGAAAATATCGTAACTACATTTTCAGAACGAGGTAAGTATTTCCACTTGTCACCGAAACACAGTTCATCTGCAACTGTTGGGTCTGTCCCTTGGCTTACTGCCATATCTCGGAATTTCCTGATCGCACTCCCATTTGCTATAACTTCGGCAATCCTAAGCTCTCCTTCTCCAAGAGAATTGCTTTTCCCTACGGAGTACAATAGTTTCCCACCTGCAATAAACCACCAGTAATTAGTTTGATTTCAAGTCTAGGTGTGTGAAACATGTAATAGCTAAAATTAGTTTTCTGGGCATGTTTATACCTAATTTTACAGTAAGATCCAGAAGATCTTGGGCTCCTTTAGAATTCAAGCAATCGATCGCATCGACTACTTCTAGAGCATTGCCTACAGCTCGTCCAACTGGACAGTCCATGTTCGTGATGAAGGCAGAAACGTTCATTCCAAACATCTTTCCTGTCTGTACCTGAAATCGAAAATAATAGAACAGCCTTAAGAAAATGTTCAAAGATGTGATGTGACTATTTATTGTAAAATATCCTAACTAGTTTTGCAGCCAAACTTTCTGATTTTTGAAATTCTTTCATCATTGCACCCCGTCCGGTCTTCACGTCCAACACCAACGAATCTAGTCCTTCAGCTGCTTTCTTGGAGATGATAGAAGCTAAGAAGAAATTAAATTATGCACCTTATAATAAATCATTACATTTCTAAAAGCATATAATTCATATTGGACGCATTTACCGACTATCAAATCCTCATTGTCCACTGTAGCAGTGATATCTCGAATTGAATAAAGAACCTTGTCGGCTGGGACAATATCGGCAGTTTGTCCGACGATGCAGCAACCCACAGTTTCGAGAACCTCCATCATTCTCTCTTTAGACAGAGATACTGAGAATCCTGGAATTGACTCCAGCTTGTCCAAAGTACCTCCAGTAAAATCCAACCCTCGTCCAGAAATCATTGGAACCCGAAGTCCACAAGCTGCCAAAGCAGGGGCAAGAACTAGGGAGACCTTAAAGTAACCCCAACACAGTAATAATGAAGTGTGTATGCAGCACCATAATCTTTTTGCAAGGAACAAATTAACCTTATCGCCGACCCCTCCTGTGCTGTGCTTATCAACGACGGTTCCTTTCCATGCCTCAGGCCATTTGAAATTGAAACCTAAGGAAAATCATTACAAGTGTTCGCTGTTCATACCTGCTTGCAACATCCCCTTTTGTGGAAAGTTAGTCACCTGAATAAGTCATCGATTTCACTAAGGCTGCATTCTCTTCAGGACTCATTCCATTCAAGTAAGTCGCCATAAGAAAAGCCCCTACGTAAAAATTCATGAATTATTATATGTATAGCTATAAGGGTTATAGCCATATGGTGGTATGTAACGCGTGCGTTTCAATTTGATGTATTAATTAATCCTCCAACACAATACCAATTTGCGAGTCATGAATTTTGTCTCCTGGAACATCAGTGATAATCCTGTCAACTAGAAACTGTATTTCTTCTTCCGCTAACGGCTTTTTGTCTCGCTTCTTCCTAACTATTTCAGGAATTGATAAGTTTATCGACATTTCTAGCGAAGTAGTGAAGTCTTGAAGAAGAAAGTGATTAATTAGAGAGCAAGAAACACTTTGTGCATGAGCAGTGAGTGATATCCAGAAGCAAACTGAATTTAATCGTAGACATGTCTACATGTTACACTTAATGAAAGATGAGTGTATGAGCATAAGTTCAAGCTATAAACAGGCTTAGGTCGTATACGAGAATTTTTAAAACATGGATAGATACAGATAGATAGAGAGGTAGATAGTTTTATGTTTATTGTTTCTTTGGATTAATGCTGCATTCGGCCTTTACAATTACTTAGCAAGTTAACAGTCACAAAAATTACTGCATTGTACAATTAGTGGTTTCGTGTTGATAGCTGATTTCTGAGTTTTATATAGTTAATGCAAGTATAATTCCAGATAATATTTTTTTTATACAAGGACTTAACCTATATCTTCTCCGTATGAGAAATCAGATCTCACAACGTTCTCTATTTTACTATGAGAAGGTCTTCATTTTTACGCATCTGAAGCTTTAGTTTCATTTTCCAGATTATATCCCTCTTAATCTCGTGGACACTCATGTGTTGTCTTTCTTAATCCTTTAGTTCTTGAAAAGTTTCATACATTCTTGAAAAAACATCTATCTTCTGTTTAGCAATGGCAAACAGAGAAGTGGTAGATTATGAAAGGGTTAAAAAAGACAGGACTATTTCAATCTTTGAATCAAGTTAGGGTCGGATGATGTACTAATCTGCGTTCAAAATGGTTTAATAATTAAAATGTCTTGCAAGCACGTAACTAACGATAACTAGAATCTGCACGCTCGTCAATCTTTTCACGCTAATTGCTTTTAATGTTAAAAGAAATAAACATCACACCTAAGCATTATAGCCTAAAATTAGTTTTTTGCTGTGAGAAATCCTTCTTAATGTTCGTATTGGCATAAAACACTTCTAACTCTTCGTCTTGCATTTTCTCTTTGCTGCAGCCAGTCTGGAGGAATAGGCGAGATTGGTTCTCGCAAGAACCACGGACAAATATTCACTTTTAAGTAATACAGAAAAACTCTAGAGGAATGTCCTGTAATATTAGAGGGAACTTGGACTCCTCGTGATTCACACTGGTTCAAGAAGTAAGTCTTGATTCCCATAATTTCTTCAGGGTCTGGATGGTCATCGTCCACTTCTGGTGATTCATCAAAAGCTTTCCACTCGCTTGAGTCAGCCCCAAAATTAGCGAACCCTGTGATCCAATCTTCGTCGATTGGAAATGACCCTGCGAACTCGAAGTCCAAGATTCCAGTGATTTGAAGTGTATCTTCGTCCACAAGTATATTTCGAGGCTCGAAGTCTCCATGAGTCAGCACAAAAGGGACA
The DNA here is from genome assembly GCA_034696625.1 of Isotomurus palustris. Classification (NCBI taxonomy): domain Eukaryota; kingdom Metazoa; phylum Arthropoda; class Collembola; order Entomobryomorpha; family Isotomidae; genus Isotomurus; species Isotomurus palustris. Next base: position 3,313 of record JAQGAD010002567.1, read on the forward strand.
TTCTCGATGATTTCTGCTGAAATAATGGATGGATTGTTTTCTAATTTTTTAATGAATCTCTGAATCTCCTGTAGAATTGATTGTCCTTCTTCACCCTCCACCATAAATTCACATTTTTTGAACCAATTCAGTTCTGTTGTTAGAGCTGATGTCAAATATTCCACGTAATTGTTGAAAGGACCAGCTTCAGCTTCTAATCCAGGACCAACAATAATGTCCTTGTGAGGATCGATTTCTTTCAAGTTCACTCCGAGTCCCAGTTGATCTCCAACTTCTTTAGTAAACTGCAGTGACCCGATTTTTTCAAACCGAATAGATTGGAATGCTTTCAAGATTTCAGCTACTTGAGACACGACTTTCTTCTTCTCGTCATCGTTGAGTGTTTTCCAGATGTCGTCCAATGGCTTTCCTTTCAATTTTTTCATTAAAATGTATTCATGGCCGATCCCAGACTTCTTCGTGTCCGAACAATATCCCAGGATCACTGGAAGAGGTAACTTTCGCCCTACCTGACTTCTGCTCAGAAACAATATTGTAGCCACTTCATTTTCAGTCTTCATTCTTGTCCAATTCTTTCCCGTGACGCGAATTATGTACTCCTCGTTGTTTGTCCCAGTGGCGATGTAAGTTCGGTTATTGTAACCTCGCTTTACGTAATCGAGGGATATGCAGGAGACTTTCTCTCCAAAATGTCGAGAAAGAATCACCGATGCATTTTCTGCAGTGAGTTTTACACCTGCTCGTGGTCCTCGGGTTTCGTTGTGGTCACCGTCGAGGTCTTCAAGTTCCACCGACTTCTCCATGTTTAGGATTCGTAAACAGTAAAATTGTAGAAGGCTTGAGTATAGATGATTCTCAATGAAGTATTGTCAATCGGGGTTTTTGTTTAATATCGTGGCGTCCGTACATTGAGATATGTACAGTTCTTTGTTGATTTTCCTAAGTGCTTTTTTGACAGTATACATAGAAAAGTGAGGTGTAGAAGTTGATTTGGTCTCTAATTTTAAAGAGTCATGCTATCTTTATCACCTGACTAGGTTAAGAAGAGGGTACGCCCAGAAAACACTCACGTAAATAGGTAAAAGCTAAAGAATTAAATGAATGAAAATTATCTGCTGACCTGTTGTGAAACTTTATGTGGAATTATTATCAAAGGCAATTAACACTGATTTATGTTATTTATTGCAACACCCTAAACTTAAATGTTACGCAACAAAAACAGAGATGTACAATATTAAAATTATAAAATGGACTGAGAATTGATTGAATGTTATCGCTCGATTTGACCCTGTATGTATTGATTGCTCATTCGAATGTCATTTCATTGGAAGCTCGAGTAGACTGAGTGTGCTGAATACGAAGCATATTTACGCAAACACTGACCACGGTTTAAATGAGTTTGGAGCTGGCTGAGGGAACTGAAAAAGAATAAAAGAAAATATTCGAATTAATTTCCGTTCTCTATTTGAAGAATTGGAGATTGAAATGTTTCTGAAGACTCACTCGTTTCGTGATTTGATCTTCGCATGCCATTCTAATGCGCTCAGCCGTTGCTGGAGAGTCCAAACGGAATGGCCCAGTGATTTCTTGTTCCTTCCTGGCTGCTTTTATGGAATCTTTGATTGCGTAGAAGACAGAAGCTGCCAAGAACAGTGGAGGTTCTCCCACAGCCTACAACATAGCATTGGAAACATTAAGTACTCTCGTGAGATCGCTTTTACGATTTTGATATGTTTGAAGTTCCAGCTGACCTTGGATGAGAACACAGCCTTGACATTTGGAGCTCCCCGAAGCAAAGCGACATTGAATTCCTCAGGAATATCACCGAAACCAGGGAGTTTATATGCGCCTGGTCCCTTCGTAAGCAGATGTCCTTGAGGGGAGAATCTCAGTTCCTCCAGAGTATACAACCCGTAGCCCTGCATGTATCCTCCTTCAATCTGTCCGATGTCGATGGCTGGGTTGATACTCTCTCCAACGTCCATCACGATGTCACACCTTCGTACCTGAGGATACAATAGAAGGTAATTTGAAGTCCTTCCATGAGTATTAAAGTAATTCATTAAGTCTTCATTAAACACTTACCTCATGATCTCCCGTAAGACAATCAATCTCAACTTCAGCGCAGGCAGCTCCAAAACAGAAATAATTGAAAGGAGTTCCCTTCTTCTCTTTAAAGTTGAATCCGATTCCTGGAGTTCTGATTTCAAAAATAAATTAACTCGTTTGAATTTTGAAAAGCTACTCATTAATTTGGAACAACGTCATAAAAACTGACTTACTTGTAAAATCCGGTAGCTGAGAGGCTGACTCTGTCAAAGTAAGCAGCGCTAACCCAGCTATCCCAGTTGCCATTAGGATTGGCTTTGACGTAAGGCTCTAGTCGCTCCAGAATCGTATTACAAGCGTTCTGCAAAACAGAATTCATTGATTAATTCTGCTACTTTATGATTTATAGAATTTTGTGACTTGTCGTTTACCAAAACAGCCATTCCATTCAGATCTGAGCCTGCACTAGCAGCAGTAGGAGAAGTGTTGGGAACTTTATCAGTTGCAGTTTCCGAGACGTGAACCTTTTCTACTGGAATCTTCAAAGTTCTGCTGGCCACTTGGATCATCTTCGTGTGGAGTCCTTGTCCCATTTCAGTTCCTCCGTGGCTGAGAAGTACAGATCCATCCTTGTAAACGATCACCAGAGCTCCAGATTGATTGAGGAATAGAGTCGTGAACGCAATTCCAAACTTCGTAGGAATCAAAGCGATTCCTCGTTTCTTCCACCGGTTTTCTGCGTTGAATGCATCGACTTCCGCACGTCGCCGGTCGAACTCTGAATTTTCCTTGCATTCTGACCAACACCGCGAGACAGTGCAATAGTTGAGGACTTGGTTGAAGTGAGTCTGATCGCCTTCTTTGTACATGTTAAGCTCTCGAAGCTGCAAGAATAAGAAAAATTGTCAGTCATCGTCTTTGTCTGGGGAATATATATACAACAGCCAACTGTACCTTCAAAGGACTCATCGACAACTTATCTCCAATCTGATCCAAAATGTTCTCACAGAACATCATTCCCTGGGGCCCTCCAAAACCTCGGAAAGCCGTGTTTGATGGAACATTCGTCTTGCAAGGATACCCAGTAATGTCCACGTTAGGAATGTTGTAAGCATTGTCAGCACTGAAAATAGCTCGTTCCATCACAGAACACGAAAGATCCAACGAGTTGCCTGCATTGTTGTACATGGCCAACTTCATCGCCACAATTTTTCCGTCTTTTTTGAAACCCACTTTGTACTTGCAGAAGAAGGGATGTCGAAATCCGGTGACGGCCATGTCTTCGTCTCTGTCCAACATACATCGAATGGGTTTTCCCAACCTAAAATAATAATTCGAATTTTAGTTACAAATTCTGCAATTAATTTAATAGTCAATAGAATTTTACTTTTTAGCTGCCACAGCCACAGGCAGAGCCAGCGTCATAGCTCGTGTTTCTTTTCCACCAAATCCTCCTCCCATTCGCTTCGTCCTCACTACAACTCGATTTGCTGGAACCCCCAAAACCTCTGCAGTTAAGAATTGAATCTCAGAAGGATTCTGAGTGGAACAGAAAACCTCCATTTCCCCGTCTTCTAATTTGGGGAGAGCAACGGTAGCTTGAGTTTCCAGGTAGAAATGCTCCTGACCTCCAAGATACATTTCACCCTCTAGGATGTGATCAGACTCCGAGAAGCCTTGCTCCACATCTCCATTCTTCATGTTTCGAATCCAGTCTGTGTAGTATGAATTGTGCTTGATGGCATCCTGAATTGTCACAATGAGAGGGGAGATGTCTTCGTAATCCACTTTTACCATTTTAGCTGCTCGCTGAGCTGTTGCTTGGTCTTTGCCTACAATCGCTCCAATCACGTGACCCACACAAGTGACCTTATCATCCGCAAATACCGTTTCATCGTGAATAATACATCCAACTTTGTTTCGTTCTTTTGGGAGATCCTTAGCGGAAACAAAGTCCACGACGCCGTCTTGATGGAGAGCTTCTGTAGCATCGATCTTGAGGATCTTCGCATGAGCCCTTGTGCTGAGGACGAGGGCCAAGTAAAGTTCATTCTCAAACTTGGGCATGTCATCAACATAAACTGCTTCTCCAGACGCTTGTTTCATTCCAGACACGTGAGCCATCGGTTTACCAACTAAGTCGTAATCAGCCTGTCCTTCGGGAACAATCTGAGACAGCTGAATACTCTTGGGGGTTCCGCGGTGATACACTTTGGTTGCACTCTGGTAGTTCTTGGGAAGTGGCTTGATGAAAGGCAACTTCAGATTCAGTTTCTCTTGGACGATCATGTAAAACTTGAAGAAGAAACTGAGTGTGAGAGATCTTCGGAATTCAATCATTCCTCCTGGAGCTCCTGGAGACAAGGGAAGGTCTTCAATCAAAGTTTGCGAAGCTTCCTGCACAACATGTTCGTTCCAAGGTCGTCCAATCAAAGATGAAGCAGTTGTTCGTGCCATCACGGTTGTCGGAGCCATTCCTCCAAAAGCCAAAGCAATGTGTCGAATAACGTTCGTTCCCACTTCGAAGCGAACCAGCATTCCTGCGTTGACAATGGCGATGTCATCGTCACGTCGCTTGGCTTGCTTGAAGCCCCAGAAATATTCGTCTTCCTTCAAGTATGGAATCAAAATGGATTGCAGAATCTCAACAGAATTCAAAATGTTCTTTCTGTAGCCTGTGAAGAATGTGTCATCCATCGTGACGAATCGGTGTTCATCTGAAAATGTGGGAAGTCAAAAGTTGATTATTTTGATTTGAAGAATGTTTTTCAATGATACATCATAGGCTACGATTGCTACCTTTGCTTCGAAGTTCGAGTTCACAGGCAGCAGCCATAAACAACGGATTCAAATCTGAGATGGGACTTCCTGTGATAATGTTACCTCCAACTGCTGCAACATTCCTAATTTGCTTTCCTGCGAACCACCTCAGCATTTCCACAATCGCTAAGAACACTCGAGTTTTGTGTTCCGGTTGCTTCTTGATTTCAGCTTTGAGAATATCCTCAATTTCAGAAAGGGTTACCGAAGCTCCGAAGCGAACTCCGCGTTCTTCAAACTTAACGTCAACGAGCTCCGCAATCCGTGAAGGCTGGATGATAACAGGATAATGGAGATTCTTAAACTTCACTTCCACACCGATTTCCGTGTTTCCTACGACAATCTTCGCATACGGATACTGAGCTTTGAGTTCCAACAGTTGCTTAAGGGTCGTTGGTCTGTACCACGTCACTCTCTCTCCGTGGAACTCCAAAGTCTGCTGGTCATATTCATCTGAAAGCTGCAACTCTGGGGGGAAGATGATCTCCATCGTAGGATCGTACTTCGTAAAGGATGATGCGTCAAACAAAGGTGACGCAGCAGCACAGGCTTCTCCGCTGACGGAAGAAGTTTCCGAGCTGCTTGCTGAATCTGCTGCTCCATTCGCCACCGCATCTCCGTTTTGCATACAGCAACCTCCATTGGGTCCTTTTTGTCCACAACATCCTTCCTTCGTGAGAGTCTTGTACCCTTCGAGAATCGGCCTGTATCCCGTGCATCGACAGAGATTCCCTTGGAAAGCAGTCTCAACCTCTTCCATCGAAGGCAACGCATTGTTCCTCATGAGCGTGTACATCGACATCACAATCCCAGGCGTACAGAATCCACATTGTGATCCGTGGCTCTTCGCTATCCTTTCCTGAATTCAAGTACCCCCAAATTCATTAAGAAAATATTCGCAAACTTCATAAAGCTATGAAATCTAGACGTGTGTTTATTACTTGGACGGGATGAAGTCCTGTTTCTACATTTCCAATTCCCTCAGTTGTAATTATTGCTGTCCCATGAACTGAACAAATGGGAGTGAGACAAGCATTTACAGCTTGATTCCTACGTAAATTACAAATCCAAGTTAATTCCTCTACGTCAGCAAATAATCTTCGTAAAATGCTTCCATTCACCCATAAATAAAAACATCTTACAAAATCTTTTTGTTTTTCCTGTCATATTTCGACATCATGACAGTGCACGCTCCACATCCTCCTTCGCCGCATCCTAATTTCGTCCCAGTGAGTCGCACTGAAAGATAATGGCGAATTAAATATTAATTCAAGAATTAATTGCGGTAAATAAATATCAGTAACCTTCATGATAAATCGATTTCTATGATATTCATTAAAAGCTAGACCTAAAAAGTGACATGAGAGTAGTTCATAAATAACTGTGACATTTTGGATTGGAGGTTATCACTATACTCAATACCCAGTCAGTTGCATCCATCGTATGACGATCAATAATTTGATAGGACATATTGCAGACTGGCATTGCATTCAAGTTTATACTACTCAGGAACTTTGTATGTATGCTCTTATTAAAGTAATTAAGGGTAAGAAGAAATCTCACATTTATTTCGAAGGTACATCAAGAGGGTCCATTCCGGTTCAACATGCTCGTCCACAATCTACAAGTCAATCAAATACAAGTCAATATTACGCAATGCCAATTGTCTCATAACCACAGTACTCGTCTAGAATACAGAAAAGGGAAGAAAACATTCCTCCGTGTTAGGGCTGTGGAGTTATGAGAACACCTTGCTTCCTCCAGCATATTCAACCTCTCATTGTCCGCAGCACATGTTGCATAATGGTTATATAATCTATCAACCTTCTAACCCACTAGCCCACTACACACACTTACCTGCCTACCTGTTTGGTATTTTGGGAGAATCCTTTTTATATTTGTTTAGAGAACCAGTTAGTAATGTAAGCTGAACGTGCTGAACCGCTTATAAGAAACGCATATGCATGAATTCTGAGAAACAATTTATTCTTATTTTTAAAAGCTTTTCAAAGTGATCAGTTAGCAAAAGTTGACATCTCTTCGTAGGAGATAAAATTAATAGATGAAAGTAAGATCAAAAGATTATGAGATTAAGGAAGATTTTTGATCTTGAGTATGACCTTGAATAAAGTATTGAATCATGGACTCTCTCTGAACGAGGAAACCCTAACGGGCAAGGGACTAGTTTCTGTTGGATCAGCAGTACCAATTACGATATCCTTTTAAAGAAGTTCTCATACCAAACTAAGAAGCGAAATTAAGGTTAACGGGTAGCTGAAAGTACCTTAAAGTACACTTACCTTCCGACCGTTGACGTAGAAGACAAGCGGGGATGATTTAGTCGGAATCATAGCTTAACCCAAAAGTAATGCGTCAATGTGTGTGTAATATTTATTGAATCAACTTCCAAGAAAATGATCGGAGGCTAACAAACAAATCGTCTTTACTTGTGTAAAGCCAAGAAATAACTGAGCTGAAAGGGTTAGTCGTGCAGTCTTCAAAGATGAGATTGAAAGTTAATACTTCAGCACCACTGAGATTTCCTTTCGTATTGGTTGTCTGCCATCCACGATCCAGTTTGACTGGAAGACTGGAACTTTTTTTGTCACCTAACAATCCTCTAAAGTATGCGTCTGTATCTAATGCAAATCAACCATATACAAGACCACCATTACTTAGAAATAAGAAGGCCACATGTGTGGTGTGTTGATGCTTAATCCACTCCACTTTATCATCATCGGAATAATCGTAAAGGGTTATGCAACAACAACCGGTCAAATGCTTCTCTGTCTCGTTTGCAGTTGGTTAATAGCAGCATTCGTGATAACTCCAGAAAGCTCAGATTAGCTGCGGTTGAGTTAATGATGTGAAATGGTTGGAATAGGAAACTGTCGACTCATGTTTGTTTTTAAAACTGTTTAATATTTACTTAAATCTATAAATATATATTAATAATGATAAAGATTTACGATTTATGGTCTTCTAACATAATATTATTTGGTAAGGTTTGATGCGATAGCTCATGCAAGCTGCACATATTTACTTATGGATACTCGTTACTGCTTTGCGATGAAAGTAGCATATTTGCAACTAAAGTAAGCGTAAGCTGAATAACATTGAGACAAGTATCCTTTTCCAAGAAATTGTTGGACCCGAACTTTATCTGTATTGAAGGTAAAGATGCCAACAGTTTTCCAACATCAGTGATGTTAAGCCTCTTGGCTTTTATTTTATTCCGGAAGTGATTCCTTTTCCATTTGTCAATAATTTTTTCCGAAGTAGAGTGAATACTTCCAGCAACTCCGAAAGCAATTACTTGAAATAAAATACTATCTAGGATTACAGCAATATTAAATAGAAACAAGCTCATGGGGATTTCATCATAGAACTTAATGGTGAGAAAGATGGAAAAGACGGGAAGTCCGACTACAGACATTTGGGTCATAGGCAGGATTCCTGTTTGATGAATTTCATTAAATATATCAACAAGAATTTGAAGTTCTTTGTAGAGTCGAAATATTTCTGTTCCATATGGAAATCTAAAACATTGAATGACTTTTGTCAATAACTTGAAAAAAAACTACGAACATTGCGTTAATAATGAATAACTTACTCTTGAACTTGTTTTAGGAATTTCTTGATGAATAGTATTCCTCCGAAGAGCAAGAAAAATCCACCCCACATTGCATTGGAACAAACAAAGAAGTTCATCCAGATTTCAAATGTGATTAAACCTCCTTTGATTGCCCAATTAGTCCAGTTCGAACTTTCGCAATCTACGAAATGAGACCCGAAGTATGGTGGAGCACAAGGGAAGAATACATTCAGCAAGGAGAAGCTAGTAGCAATAACATTGATCGATATGAAGCCGAGATATGATAAAGATCTGATGGTTTTGTCACGTTTGACTGGTTGGTTTCCTGAAGTGACCAAGAATAAATTAATTAGTGGCTGAGATGAGGCATACCTGCGAGAACTTGGGTGTTTTCATTAACTTTTCATCAACAATTCAGACCTTCTCTCCACACTTTAAAGACTTACCTTTTAATCGTCCTTCAAAATATGGAAGTAGATTTACGAATGAGCAAATTGTATGTGTATGGACGAAAATTGCTACAACAGCAACAGTAGCCACAAGCATTGCGAAGGAAATGTAACCAGCTATGATTTTTTGTTGCACAGCTTTTTCTTTTGACTGAGAAACTTCCAAAGTTTTCCATAGCATGAAACAAGTACGAATCACAAGCAGAAATATGCCAATCTTATGCACCCGAGTTTTTGTAGAATTCAGAGAAATCAATTTGCTTTTAGAAATATCCCAATACACAGTGTGGGAGCTGAAATATCTACTTACGCGAAGTTGAAATTCAAAAAATGGTATGAAATCTGAGTGAAACATTTTACTTGAGTGAGTAAATTCTAAATACTCTAAATCGATCAGTATGAAGTTGAGACTAGCTATCGAAGTTGGGAAAAGGACCGGTTGTGTCAATCTAGACGAACACTTAATTCGATTGAAACCTTTCGTCGGTTGTTTACTTGGTTAGTTGACAACGTGATGAGAAACAATTAAGCACATCAAGTAATTACACTATTAGGCAGTGATGAAGTGACCATCGAAGAATAATACAACTTTACACGTAGTGAAAGCAGAAGATTAAAGTAAGGTTTGAGGGTTGGACGACGGTGAATAATTATGTTTGCGTTAGATGCTTATTCACTGGCATTAATAAACAAGATTAAGTTGAGGGATATCGAAATTAAATTATAGTAATTATACTTTCGCTATGATTAAAGTAAACAGAATCAGGGAGATATGGCGCCTGGATGATAAATTGGACGTTTCACAAACTCATAAAT
>JAQGAD010002568.1:0-13035 GCA_034696625.1 Isotomurus palustris
TGTGAAGTATTCAGTTAGAGAAAGGTGAATGAGCACTAAATTGCGTACGATTACGATATGGAAGTATCTACAAGTATTATTTAAATATTATGCACGGAGCTTGTTCGTACTTAATTAATTATCTCCGTCCATTGTTGGTCTATTATACGCTTACTTAACTGTGTTTCTAAAGAGGTTCAATCAATTATCTCATCAATAGTTTGTTCCTATGTCCTTTGTGAATTTCTTGTTGGTTCCACAACTGTTATTAGTAAATATTGCTATCTCATGTGCACTACAAATGCCTTGTAGCCTCTGTGTAGCCTACTGCAAATTCACAGACGGATTGTTATTTTATCTACGTGCATTCTGCCAATTGAAATGACAATCCACATTAGTCTTCTTCAAAGGGGAAAAATCAGGTTGCAACTATTGAGACACCAAAACATTTCTGCGAGTATGCATCCGATTTAAATCAAATTTTGAACCAATGTACCTCTGCATGGTTTATTGTGTCTATCAAAAGATGAGCTTGCTACGTTAACTAACGAGCCCGTGTAGGGTGATTAAGTTATTACTCAAAATTAGTTATTCTTCTTTGAACTGTAATATCTTCCTTATCTAATGAAATGACTACCTAAACGAATTAGTTATTTAAGGTTCAGCAGTTGTCGCTAATAAATAAAGCCACAGCATCCTTGATCTACTTACAATTAGCAACGACTACTTAATAAATAATACATTTAAAATGTATTTCTAAGCAAAATATTTTGATAAACTGTGTCAGTTGAGCGTGTATGTGTCTTTCAAATTCCTGGGCTTCGAGAATCTGCTTGGTGCAGGTTTTTAAATCTAACTATTAATCTGTGAATTCATATCATAAGCATTTAATGTCAAACTCATAGCACATTTTTGTCCATCTAAAAGTTACTTGCACGAAATGACGATGAAAGATGTAAACACCTATCGATTGAATGAAAATTACTTATGACTTCCCTCATGAATATTTTTTGCTGCAATTTATGTAAGTTAAAGATAGTTAAGCAAATTATCGTGTGAAGTGGCTGCTTGTACTGAACCAGAAAAAGAAAAAGATTCCCTCGAAACCCAAAATTACTGGAAGCTTTTCCTCGTAGAACGAAAATTGTAGCAATTCGTTCTCATCGCATCTATCTGTTGAGGAATGCTGCATGTGGCATGAATAAAATAAATAAGCTGCAATTCTTGAGCTGAAACCGGTTTTGTATTTATTACACACGATATCCCAACACAAAATCATTATAGTCGACTACCGATTCGCCTCTGTTGCGTGATAGATCTATTCTAGCTAATGTTATAAGAGATGCACTTATTTATCCTAGAGAGGTAGAAGCAGACTTCAATGTGTAGTGAAGCAGATGAGGTTCCAGCCGTAATGGTGTAGGGTACCAGACCTGAGGAGTGAGCAAGGTTAAATTGAACTAGTAGAAACCTTTACTGAATAACCTGGAGTGTTGAATGCAAGTCATTTCCTTTCATACACCTTTCAGCTTCTAATTCAATCTGTTTGCATTGTGTGCCTCATCCTTCACTGACTGACTGACAATACTTGTGCTTGTAGGTTATTTATTTTCAACAAAAACATTCTCAAATTCTTTGGAATTGTTGTTTAAAAGGCTGTGAAATCAGATTCCATATTTAATTTAATCTGATAATTCAAAATCTAAAGAGTGGAAAGTGTACAGGTCATTATTTATTATTTGGAGACTCTCCGTTTCATTATTATAACACATCAAATATCAAAAGGTCAAAGGCAAAAGAATCTGCGGATAAAAGGATCCAACCGTATTAATAGATATAATGTAAGTGTGCTTTTCAAGTGTACAGATCACCTCACTTCAAATCCATGGATGTCTTCATATTCAGGTCAGGCACATATATCATCAAAGGTCGTGTCAAGAAATGAAACGATAATTTTAAATATTGGATCAGTTAGGCCATAGGTTGTTGGTGTGACCAATATAAACTTCTATTCAATTGTCGTCAGAACTCTCAAACTATTAACACAGCGGTTTAAGATTCGGAGCATCATCCCTACTATTGCGTTGCCTAATCCAACATATATACGAGAGTTCTTATCTTTCGAGTGTCTTTAAACAGCTAGTATCCTTTCTTAACCAATGATAGTGAATCACGAGAGGTTACACACAAATTGATCATACTTGTACAATATAAGCCGTACTTTTATGGTGGACTCATTTAAAGCAAGAAGCCCAAAGTATATCCATGAACTAGCACCAATCTCTCATGTAGTGTGAGTTGTCTATTGACTAGCATAAGATATATTTGCTTTGATGTCAAGGCATATGAGAGGTTAAATTTTTAATATTTTCAATTGCAAGCAAATCGGAGGTATATAGCAAACCTCTATAAACCCTTTCAGCCGGTGAGACAATCTTGTTGACAAATCATCAATGTGCACGCATTGTGTTTAGAGGTTACTTGATAAAATTTTTTATATCATGTGCGATATGCGATCAAAGGTAGCTGATTAAAGTCCATATGCGAAATTCTTCATGTATTGTGTAGCACAAATCGTACGCTCATTATTTTACTACATAAAAATGCATACATTTTTATCTCAAGTTGATTAATTCCTATCAATCAACGGTGTGCAAGATACTAACTGATCTCGTTTACACATATTTTGTTTTCTATACACACAGACAGTTTTTAACTGGTGACTGGGACAGAGACTCGTCAGAATTCTGCTAATTATTTCCTGGATTAAAAACCAAAAAGGAATCCCCACAAGTTGAGGATGTTTCGTCGGGTAGTTTCAGTTTGTTCCCTGAAGGGTAAACCTACCTTCCGCCGGAATAACTTTGACCGATTGAAACAGACTGCAGCTTACTTCTCCTCCGTCCCGAATGCTGCAGCTCAACAGGATGAATCCCAATTCATTGTCAGATCTGTTCTTCCAGACGTTGATATTATTAAAGGCATTTCCATGCAAGAGTACGCTTTCGAGAATTTGGGGAAGTGGGAAAGTCTCCCTGCATTTGTAAGCATATTTCACTTGAGCCAAATCCTTTTAGATTTCCTTTCATGCTAAACTACAGCATAAAAGATTCAGACAGAATAAAAATGAAATTCACTTTTTCTAGGAATGTGGTTTAAGTGGAAGGGTATATACTCACGGGGAGATATACAAACTATCTAAAAACTTTGGAGCAGCTCTGATGCAATCAGGACTTAAAAGAAATGAAGTTCTATCCATCGTTCTACCAAATATGCCTGAATTTCCCGTGGTTCTTTACGGATCGTGGTTTGCAGGGCTTGTTGCAGCTACTGTTAATCCAACCTACACTCCTGGTACAAAACTTAAACGATTAAAAAATTTACAATAAATCGTTAATTATTACTAAACTTCTTAATCCATAGGGGAAATGGCCAAGCAATTATCTGACAGCAATACTAAATGTATAGTGACTCTTCCCATATTTATGCCCCTTATTCAAGCAGCAATTCAATCGAATCCCTCGAAGCTGTCATCAATTAAAATCATCGTAATAGGAGACGTTGAAGAGGAAGGGACCCACTCGTTTTTTGAAATGGTCAAAACCGATAGTAAAGGAGTTTCATTGGTGATCAAAGCGGATTCGGGATTCAACCCAGATAAGGACACAGGAGCTCTCATGTACTCATCAGGAACGACTGGCCTTCCAAAGGGCTGTATGCTCACTCACTCTAACCTCGTGAATAATGTTCATCAATTCAAGCCTGCGCTTCCAAGTAATCCGCTCATAACTGGAGACTACCAAGAGAAAGTCATGGGTCTCCTTCCTTTCTTCCACATAATGGGATTTCAAGCATTCAACTTCATTTGTGTTCGAGAGGGATGTCACGTTGTTTGCCTTCCCAAATTTGATCCAGATTTGTTCGTGCATCTTATAAAAGAATATCAGGTATCATCAATCGCAAATCTCTTGATATCAAATTGACTGAAAAAAGTTCCTTACACATGGATGTTTGGCCCTACTTAATTACAAAACTTTCCCTCTTTACTTTTTATATTCCCCATAGTTTACCACACTTCATTTAGTAACGCCTTTGATTGCATTTGTGATTCAACATCCTGAACTCGGTAAAGAGGAATTCCAACGATGCATGAATATCTTTTCTGGAGCTTGTCCTTCAGGTGAAGCGATGGTATCCAGATTACTCAATAAGATTGGCCATTCATTAAATTTCCAAGAAGGTATTGTGAGCACCTCTCAACATTTCCACCTTTCAACTCACTTCTCTCTTCACAATCTGAATTTTAAACTCAAATGATTCCAATGAAATTTTTATTTACAAAGGATATGGAATGACGGAGCTATCTCCTGTATCTCACTCTGTTCTGCCTGACGCAAAGAATACTAAAATTGGATCGATTGGAGTTCCCTTACCTTCCACATTATCCAAAGTCATAGACTTGGAGACTGGGAAAGCTGTCGGGCCTAACCAGAAAGGCGAGATTTGTGTGAAAGGACCTCAGGTAAACCGTTTAAAGCCTGTGCAACTATTTTCTTGCTCTCAATCATGTCTAATAATAATAATAGATGAATGAATACTCTGGTTATCCATTAGGTAATGAAAGGATACCTGAACAACGAGCAAGCCACAAAGGACACCATAGACAATGATGGATGGTTACATACAGGTACAGTAAAGAACAATAAAAGTACACACAATATAATAATTAGCCCAAGTCTTTGGTTTAATATTTAGGTATTTTGTGTAATTAACAGGAGATATTGGATATTACAGTGAAGACAAACATTTCTATGTTGTTGACCGCCTCAAAGAACTCATAAAAGTAAAGGGAATGCAGGTAATCCAAACAAACACAAAACTGTATTCCGATTTTTTCATCCTCACAAATTACTTTCTCCACTCACTTTCTTCTCTGCGTAAGATGTTGGATGTTGACAAGATGTCACATCACTAAAAAGCATTTCTCTGTATTTGCCTTGCGATGAACAAATAGGTTGCTCCCTCCGAGTTGGAATCAGTTCTTCGAGAGCATCCCAAAATAAGTGACGTGGCTGTCATTGGCATTCCTCATCCAGACGCCGGTGAACTTCCTCGAGCTTACGTAGTAAAGAAGGACGAAAGTCTTAAGGAAACTGAAGTAGATGCTTTCGTAAAAGACAGGCTGGCTAAACACAAACACCTCGTTGGTGGAGTTGAGTTTATCGATGTCGTACCGAAAGCTCCATCAGGGAAGATTCTACGGAGAACGCTTAAGGAAGCTTACTTACAACAAAATAAAAACTAACAGACTCTAAGAACAGTATTACAAACAGACTTCCTTTATATTAGCTTAAACGTGTACATCACAACTAAGCGTTTACTTTGGTACAAGTTTATATACTGACTATATTTCAACACTTCCTTATTATTATATTCTATTATTATTGATGGTTCAATAATCCGTAATAAAACACAAGTTACACATACAACATATACCAGCGTATTAAGATGATATAATTCGAGCTGAGTATAATAAAACAAGGGAAAAGGATCTGATGATCATATATATATATACGGGATAAATCGATTAATTTAGGATACATTACCGTAGATGAGAATTTAGTCCCTTATGGCCGGAAACTCAGCGATTAATGAAGCTTAAGTAGAACTGAGTACCGTAGTAAATGAAAGTGAGTGAGAGTAAGTTGCGATAATGACGTATTAACTTAATTTGCAAAGTTACGTGCAAATGAAGACGCTTATCATGAGGAGAAATAAGCCCATAGAACTCATGAAAATGTTTGAAGACTCTGTGCCATGCATTCCTCCACTACACTCACTTCCATCGGAGTTTTGTTCGTATCCATTTTGACACTCACAGAAGTTGGTTGTCTTGTTGCAAACAGCGTTGTTCACACAAATAATTGGAAATGCATTGTCAGCAGCGCAAAGTTTGCCTACTTTCGTCTCACACCGACCACTTTCCTCGTCAAAGATGTCTCGGGATTCGTGATGGCACCGACACATTTGAGACTTAGGATCACAGCTAAGCCTCTTCGAAGTGTCACATAGTTTCGATTCATCTGTTTGAGATGGAGAAGGGTCACAGGATCCTCCGTAGTCTAATTTTCCTAAGGCTTTCGCTCCATCCACATTCAATATTGACATAAAGATCGTGGCCAGACTTAAAACCACAACGAGGCTTCCCATGTTCGGCATCTTTCCTGTAAGAAACACACACATTATTTTAGGTTTTCATACAGCTTTTGCAACTTTCAAACGATATTTACAATGTGGAATGCTGTGTTAAACACACACTGCTTTACACGATGACGTGCATGCAAATAAAATTCTCTCGAAATACTTATGTGCCTCCCTGTTTATTTTCAAATGACATTTTATGAGAAACCTTTCTTTGGAACTGTTCCCACTTCCCATTTCCTTCTGCTCATAATGCATGAATTTTGAGTGACCTTGTCGGAAGGTAAAGATTAAACTTACAATTTTAGTACACAGTAGACACAGTAAACTGCCAATAATGCTAAAAAATGTAGAAATTCTCAGCAATGGGCTAAACTGAAATAGATATTTGTACACAACGCAATTAACTGTATTAAATAGTAAAGTGGTTCTGCTCAAATAATCACACACAGAATTTCACTCGGCTTTATAATTGCTTTGAGTATTACTCATACAATTAGGAAACTTTTTCTTGGTTGGACTTTTGGACTATCATTAAGTTGGAAATTTTGGAATCGAAAACTTAGGCAATCGTAAGTAATCCTCTTAAAAACAAAAATATTTACTCAATACTTTTTATTTTTATGCTTGAGAAGATACATAAAACATAAGGGTAAAGTGAGACTCTCCTGTTTATAATTATAATGTAATGAATTCTTGCGTGACTTACAATAATTTGTTTGTTCCTGAGTCTGGAACTGGGACAGTATAATTTGGAATTAGCCGATTTATATTGAAGCTTTAACACAACCCAGAAACTTCACAAGTAACTCACAATAACTACAAACGAGACACAGGATAACAGAAGAGACCAAAGTTCACAAGTCACAAGTGCTAATGAGAACAAATGATGAAGTCAGAGCCAGATCTAAGAACACTTGGGATTGTTGGGATTAGTTTAGACTCAGAGTCTCTCCGAAAAGTATGAGAGATGCAGTAGAGATCCAAGACGAAGATTCGTGGAAAGAAACACTGCTGACTGTATAATGTGCAAATTAGTTTGTTGTCGCATTCAGCATGGTTAGCACACATCCAACATCACATCTTCTCTTCATGCAACCAAAGTCATGAGTCGGATGTTGTTGGGTATTTTTAGGTTTGCACTGAAAAATAGTTCCCGTTATATGTCTGCACTCGATACACACAATATTATGGCCTGCATAGAATGATCCTTAGGCAAACAAAGGTACATAAATATCGAATGTCTCTTTAGGTTTATAGTAGCTTTTTCTAGTATACGTTAATTTATTATTAGAACATAAAAATACCCGAATGAATTATTAGTGTGTGTGTGTGTTTCCTTTTGAACGAACGAACTACAAATAAACATAACGAGAGAGATGTGAATGTGAGCTAATCTTTCGCAATTTATGAGTTAACCATACGGTAAAGTTTCAGCGTGGTGAACCAGTCAGTCTGTTATTGCGAATAATGCTGAATTATCGTAATTGTTGGAATACGTATGTTGTATGTGTATTATTCTGTTCTACACTGTAACAAAAGAATCGTATTACCCTTTAACTTACATGCTGAGAAGGTTGAGTACAAAAACGAGAGATATTTTATAAGAAAGATCTCATCCTGCGTCTCAACTTGCCTTTAAGAGTTTACTGCTTCTGTTTTTTGCAGCCAGATTTGCGCTGTACGTATCAATTAAGTGAATGCTGAACATAATGTCTGGAATGGAATGTAGTGAATCGACGAATCAAAAGTTGTTTTGTACTAGGAAATACAACAATAAAGAATGCATGAATGTATAAAGACTGGTTTGCATGATCGGATGATGTATCTCACAGTACTCACACACATTTTGACCAAGCCCACCTGACCAGCAAATGAAATACATTCATTTTATTCCGTTGTGCAAGGTAATTCTTCGTTGTATCATATTCATGTGTACAATTTGATGATTATTATACACTATGAAGTTTACTACAGTAAAACAAGAAATTCCCCTAACTCCTTCATTCTTTATTTGAATTGTTTTATAAACCGCAAAATGATGAGAATGATGACATGCTTTATATATAAACTGTGCAAATAAATATACTAGATAAGGTACACATGGTTTGATGCATAAGTTGTTGGCATGTGGGTGTGGATCAACTTCCGGAGAAAGACTAATTTAGATCGAAAGCATGCTATGAAGCTTAACTCACAGATAAAAGCAATAGTACACTGACACTGGCAGTAGAAAACATCTAATAGGATGAATGAAGAATGAAGAGCACACATTAAGTCAGACTCATCTTGCTAATAGTAAATTGAGTCGCATGTTACTACAGTCTGAGCAGATACTCCTTTGATACTTGTATCATCAGCCAGCACACGCTCACTACAAAACAAGACTCAATCATTCTGGGAAGGGATATGGATGGGAGTTGGCTCAATAAACACCTAATTGGAAATCGGAGATCTGCATTCTCCGAAAATTTTGTGGAAATGATGAGACTACTAATTGATAGACACACGGCTCGCAGGATACAAAAAGCCATGAAAATTAGTGTCATTCCGTCCCTAAACGCATATATAATGGTTTATATCTTACACCAGTTGTCTACCTAACAATAGGACAGTTTGGCAAGTTTCATGTAAAAGAGCCTTTCATAATTCACAATAGACTGAACAAAAAAAACTTTACTTACATTTAATATACACGTGATCGAAAACACGGAGAGTATAAAAGATCCGTATTATTTTTCTTCTGAGCCTCTTGTTCCACACTTCACTTTCTTTAGGTCGTCAGGTGGGTTCCTCTTATATTGTTTTCTCCTTCAACTTTTTTATCTCATTTTTAACGAAATTCATCTTCTCTCGAACATAATCGATTCGTTTCCCCGTCGTGAACTTTTCAAGGAGAAAGTCATAAACTTCTTGTTGCACTGTAAGAATGATTTCATATGTTTTGAGAACATCTGTCAGCTCATCATGAACGAACGAATAAGCCACAGAAGCTTTCGTTCCATGTGGTACTCTTGATTCCTCCTTGTTCTCAAGAAAACACGAATTAAATTCATCCTGCGACTTATCCTTTCTCCGTTCTTGGAGCTCCAACAGAACTTGCATTGAATGGTACAGAAGAAAGGCTGAAAAAGTTCAAGAAAAATATTACTTTAAATACATGCTCACTGTTAGTTTGACTTTTAATGACATCTTAATAGCGATTTTCATCCTTCTTAATTAAAATGAACTTTCCCTTGTATCTCAAACTAAAATTATGTACATACGCTCACACAAAACTTTCTTTAATTATTGAAAGTCACATAAATGAAAAAAAGTTGGAGTAACTCGAAACATAACAGTTAGTTCACTAACTGACAATATTACTACGCAATTCTATAAGATGAAATCCCCATCCTAAATATTTTACAAAAGTGAATGAATGACATGAAAAGCTTCGTAAATCTTTCGCTTAATCTTTTCCCCAACAAATGACAATATTTGCTTTCAGAACCTTAAAACCTCGGTACGTACGGTCTACCTTGCTATTATTACTTTTCTAGGCTTATATATTCTCTATTGACACAGTTCATCATCATCATTCATCATCAAGTAGAATTATGGATTCATATTTGAGCATCATTAATTCCAACCCACAATAGTCTATTTACTGGCGAAAGTCAAATACTCTAATATCCCTAATACGTATACGTAAGCACAAGCACAATGAAAGTAAACCATTTCTTTGGTTAACGAGATGATGTGCATAACGTGTGAACACGTGTACAAAATTCATTACAAACCCCATAAAACTAAACATATGTATTCCTTAAAAACTCACCTCTATACTCACAGAAGCCCGGACTAAGTATATCAGCAAAATATAACAGATTCCTCGCTCTGTCTAAGTAGTCTTTTAAATCCTCATCGCTCATATCCTGTATAAGGTGGCTGATGGACTTGATAATCCTTAAATTCACTTCCTGAATAACATAATGATTCGGATGAAGAATAGGTCCTCCGAAGTCTCTAACGTATTCCTTCAACAACTCCACATCATCATCAGCCTCCGCAAACAAATCTCCCTTTGGGAATCCCACGATACTCTCCGCCTCTTCGATAATCTCTGAAGCTTCAATCTCATCAAGGATCGCAGCACAAGAGTCGCATTTCCAATCAGAGAAAGAGTTAGTCGGGTTGAGAGAAAGCAAGAAACCCTGCGGGCATCCGGGACATTTCAATGCAGACAGATAAGTCCCATACTCCGTGGGATCCAAACAACGCTCACATTTGCAAATGAACATTCCAGCCATTTCCATCGGCATGAGACGTCTTATCGTTCCATAAAGAAGGTTGCTATCATCATAAGCAACAGAAAGAAGCTCACCTCGGGGTACAAATACATTTGTTTTTATTACTAAACCCGACTCGGAGGATTTATCAGCAGCCCAAGATGAATTAGGGCAGCAACTGTGGGCCATCAGGGTAGTTTTGCAATATACATGACATTTAGTTCTGAAAATAACAACACAACCAAACAAAGAGAGTAAAACCGTTCTTAATTGAGCCTCATGTATACGTAGTTGCTTTAACTGTAAACTAAAACCAACTACACTTCTTTCACTCGACTCCTGCTTTCTCAAGACTTCCTCCAAGTCTTTGTGAGGTATAAATGACAGACTCTTTTAGAACTCGACAACAACAACTATTCCTTTACAAGCCCATCACCTGTCAGACTTTCTCTTTAAGCACACGTACATCGCACACACGCTTTCTTCTACTTCTAAGGATAAACTGTGTAATAGTTGTTCTGTCATTCATACGGTGCAAACTACTTTATCCTTCTATAGAACAACTTCTATAACCTATAACCTATAACCTCCTAAAACGTCTATGTAAGCGTACATTTGTAAAATCCAACTTACGCAACAACAACCCCGTCCACTTTCACCGGAAAGGAATGAGCATTTACATCCAAAATCCCACTGAGTTTGTAGACTTCTTCTACATCCCAACTCACATCCTTGTTCATCTCACTGGGGAGAAATTTTGTGAAGTTTTCTACTATTCGTTCGTCAGCTGTAATACAATTAGGACGGTTTCTCCTGTACTCCCTGTTGTCTGACTAAAACAAAAAGGGCACGTCCTTTACTGCGGTTTAACACTGGCACTTCATCTCACAAAATTACTTTCTCACGTATAAAGTGCATACCATGGTCATGAGGTGCTCCCATTTCCCAGGATTCTTTTCCTTGAGCAAGAGACATCGGAGGATTATAATACTCTTGTTTAAAACATGCTTAGCGTGGGGATGAGGATACATGACTTTGTTCTTTACAAAGACCTCGCACTCGTTCTCCACATGTACTCTTGCCTGCAAGGTAATGAGAAGAAAAACTTTCTCTCAAGAAAGTCACCACCAGATATTGAGAGTTACGTGTGTATTAGATTATACGAGGAAAATGAATGATGTAGGCATATAGTATTTATATACCTGTATTCCAGCCTACGCATAAAATATTATTCTCTTTATCCATTCCAAGAACATTTACTCTCACCACCACCACCAGCAGACCAGGTTTGTTACCTTCCACATCTCTCCCCTCTTTCTCTCAATTTTTACTTAGCTGAGTGTGTGAAAGTCATTTAATCTTTTCTTACCTGATGGCAAGTCTCACTGCACAAAGGAAAGCGACACTTTGAGCACCGACTGTATTGATTTTCTGTCAGAGTGATACAACATCCCAAGCACACTGGAGGATTTCCTGGTCCATCTAATGGTCCTGTGATCAAGGGCTCCTCGCAAATTATTACTTCTCGAGGCTCCAAGTCTTTCGATGCAACAAGGTATCTCCCAAGAGTCTCCGAAGTTCGAACTTCATAAGGACAGCAGTCCATCTTGAACAAACCTCTCTAGAAATTTCCTGAAGCGTTACTTTACACGCTTAATGGATGATCCATCTTCAGTCTCATCCTGATGATGATATATTTTTCTATTAAACTGGCACTCCCATAAGTCCGCACTTAAATTATGATTGCACTAGAGCTCTCTCTCATCTATCCAAACCTCTCAAGTATATTTTTGGTAGTTCACTTTATCCAGCGAGACACTCGTTCCTCGAGAGAAAGCAATTTTACCCGGTGAATAATTTCATTAATTATCACAGACACATGAAAGGGAATTCGTGCATACCTAAGTATTCCCAGACAAAATTATATGCACAGGAGTTTACAAGTGCAGCACACTAGAAATCTACTGTATATAATGTAAGTACTCTGCTGTGCCTGTGTATGGAATTGACAAGGCTGTTTGTTCAGCGAAAAAGAACCACAAAAAGTTTTCTTTAGCGTATTATGAATGATACACATAGTGAAAAAGAGATATGGAAAGCAATTTGCAAAATTGCTAGGCCACCACACTCGATTTATTCACTTGCTCACCGGGTTTCACAGTATTAGAAATGCAGATGCTGCTGTGTAGTGTGTAGTGCTATACCATGGTCGCGATAAAAGTAGGTGAAGTGCAAAAATAGAAACGATCCTTCCTTCATCCTTTGCATTCAGCTAAAAGGCTGAAGATGAGAAGAAGGAAAAGACATATGGACCATTTGTGTGAATACTGCATACGGGTGAATCTCTTTGGGAATAAGACACAAGGGCAGATTGTACAAGTGGGAGCGGTAATCGTTTGTAGAACTGTAGAATCTGACGATTATCTCGACAGAACAAAATTCTTGGAAAGAACACCAACACAAAACTCATTTCATTTGATGAAAGAAGCACAGGAACTTATTCAACTGGAAATTCTATGAATCTTGATCCTAAAATTTAAGTGAAAAGGAAGTAAAAAAGAATACGCAATACTGGAATTTTCAG
>JAQGAD010002569.1:0-13035 GCA_034696625.1 Isotomurus palustris
ATTGTCGTTTGTTTGGTCCTCCATCAATTTACTAATAAAAATGATCAATAATCAGGTTTAAAATATGTCTTCACTCTGCGATCTTTCTTGTCATTGAGTTTTTTCACAAAATTTCATTCTATGACTAAAATTTCAACACTCTCCTTTCATCACAATACTCGTGCAATGCACATTTGTAGTGTGTGAAAATTATTCATACCACATTTACTAATCTTTACGTTAAGTAACCTCTACATTTGTACATTGAGAACTCACATGCTTAAGTCACGGAATAAATTCTTTGCTACCCAGATTTTTTATGGAGAAGCATCACCAACTTTCTCAAGACTTTAATTTCCTGGCAAACGAAGGAGCATTGAAGTTCAACACGAGTTAATGTCTACCCAAAAATAACCAATAATTAAACAACTAAAGCATAATTGATTTAGATGAATTTAATTGGCACTAAGAAGGTTTTTTTTAAATTGCCTGCCGGTTTAGTAACACAATTGACTTTTCTAAGGGGCGGTTGCTAAGGTCATGAGTATGTTGGTTTCCTTACTTAAGGGCAACAGTCAGTTCTGTGATACATCGATATTTGAGGTCGATAGGCTTATCAGCCCCGAAGAAATTGTGTGAAGTTCCAAAGTTAATTTTTTCAAAGCGCTTAAACATCCAGTACGGGCTTTACACTTAATGGAGGATGCCCAACATTTTATATATACACAAAAAAAGTCCTGTCCTAAAATTATTGCATAATGTGAGCAAAATGAGTACAAACAGAAGAATAAATTATCGTATAGAGAATTATGATTCTCACTCCTCGCATCCTCTGTGCCTTAGTGTTCCTCTGGTGGCTGCGTGTTAACATTTGAGAATTGTGTAGGGCTCTCTTCTTAACGACTACCAAAATTGTTAAGGCATTTTTGAAACACTCATCACACCTTCTTTCTCTTCTTTTTTTGTTGGGAATCTTGGGAGGTGTTTTGTATATTACCTCCAAATTCAAAAAACATCAGCAGCAACTTTCAATTAAGTAAATATCAGCTTGGAATATTAAATCCCAGTTCGGGATGCACGGTAAGTAATAGTACAATTTCAAATATGCCCAATCCATGTTTAAGTTTTATTCTACTTCGAATAAAAAAGTTTGCCGTTTTGGATTGATAAGAGTCTTAAATTGCCATTGTGCTGCATTTATTCACAACACCTATAAAACGGCCCAGGCGTATTAAGCAGCAGTGAAGGCACATTTGGTCGATAGTAGTTTGTATTGGCACTGAGGTTTGAATAAATTCGAAATCATCCGACCTCTGACTCACTCACTTTATTGCAAAGAAATTTGGCATCCGCCCTATTGATCTTATGAGATGGGATTCTAGACTAACTGATCGTCAACTCTGCGACTGTGCGAGTACATCTTTCGAATGTTAACCCATCCACGAAAATGTGAATATATGAAAACGAAAATGCGTAGTTTAAAAACACACACCTTCAAATCATTTAACGTCATTTAACACTGCACATGAGTCAGTCACAAGTACAAATGCAAAATTCTGAATTCTCCATTTAACAGACTCACTTTCACCCGATTAATCTGAACCTGAAAATATTAGTGCATGGTTGAGTTTATCCGTAGACATTACATTAAGGTGAATGGACATATAGCCTTGAAATTTTAGGGTCGAGGATCAGAGGTCACAGGTCATAAGTTCCCCTCTTGTTTCTGAAGAACTGAGGAGGCTTTACCACCACCCCAAGCTTTGGTTGTATATTCTGCAGGAGATTCACTCAACTATGCAGGAAAAGTTTTCACTTCAGCGTTCTAGATCCCTAAGAAAAGAAAATTGAAAAATACCTCAGATCGGTGTAGTTACGATGTGAATATCTATGTCAACTACAGTAAAAATTAACTGAATGAGTTTTTGGTAACTTACATTTGTCAACCAGTTATGTTCAGAAAAATTGAATGACCATTAGTTCTCAATGAACAGTAAAACAATACTCTATTCACAACTCAAACAGTGACCTGGACTAGTGACACAAAATATAATTGAATGCAGTGGTGAATATGAACCTCATTGCAGAATGCTTCCAATCATTCATCGTAGGCATTTATTAAATCGGGTCAAACAAATTGTCTCAGTAGGTGGCACAATATTTCTACTAACTAACAATAAGTAACAATAAAGAATTGTGAATTGTACACGAATAGAATGTATTCAGTGTTGACACCAATTAGCAATTCACAGAAATGTAGTAAACTAATTTGTGCCGAATCAAAACCTGTTACCCTCTTTGCAGACTATATAACACTTGTAACTACGTTATGTTCCACTCAGTTCTATTCCTTACCTTTGCCCTTACACTTCCAATCTACAAAAGAAGCTCACAAGATGCAAAAGTACACTTTCCTGATTGGTCTGATCCTGACAGTGATCCTGATTGCCGGATCCTATGGTGGTAAGTAGAAGTACGTGGTGATTAACAATTTATATGGTCACGCAGTAATATGAGCTCGTTTTTTCGTTTAAACAGATGACGCACCCCCCGTCGACCCTGCTGCACAGGAACCTTGCACGATCCCATCGGGCGCGACCGGGTTTTGTACGACAGACGAACACTGCACTAACGGCGTTATGGAAGGAGGCTGTGACAGCCCTCAACCAGCATCATATGGTTGTTGTGTGTCTTACATATAGGAACACCATGAGAGTACAATTCATATTTTATGCAATATTTATTGGAACATCTTATGCACACCATATGTAAAATAAATAACGTAACAGTTTACTTTATCTTACTGGTAGTTTTTCATTTCTGTAATGCAAAACCATTTAAAGAGGACATATGATGTTCCAGTGCATATGCTTCCTTAATAGGATGTCATCCAAAATGCAATCGTATGTTTTCGGGTGTGTAAGCTATAGCAACACTATTAAGTAACATTAGGGGCGTTAGTGGATCTGTATTCAGTTCCGTATGTTAAGCTTTAATGTTTCCCATTAATTTTTCTGCATCTCGTGATCATTTCATTCTTTGGGGTGGCATTCAACCTGACCAGATGAAATTTGAAAAATGTTGTGATGAGATAAAACACATAAAGATAAAAATCTAGGTGAGGCTATTAAATGAATAAAACTAGACCCAAAGAGATTTAATAGAGAGTTCACTATTTTAACATATATTGATGGTCAAATGGAGTGCAATGATGCATTCACGTATTTCCACGCACCCCGTCGTCGTCGCACACTTCCAGCGTCACAGACTCGCATAGAAGGAGCTAAGTCCAATACATCGCAAGTTTATTGTTGGATTTAGTATTTTTTCGTGCAAGTGTGAGTGACTCAGACATCGGATGATTCAATTTGATGAGGAATAAATTGCCTCAAATTCTCTCCATCCTCACAGCCAAAGCGCACTGTTCAAGTTTGTCATTGGCTGTTTACTGCTGCAAAAGCCACAACAGCTTCTCTATTTCCATGATTTTTGGTGTTGTGGTTGTATACAAATTCACAAGGAATTTTCGACATTAGAAAAACCAAATGGTAAGCTTTATTAGTCTTCGTAACATTACAATTGAGTGAAATTCTTATATTTTGCAATGAAACCGAAGGGAACAACAAACTAAATCCGATATAAGTTACAGGATAATAGTTAAGCTCGTCCTAGTCTAGGTTCGATTAAATATAATACAAAAGTATGGATAACTCAAGACCAACACAACTACGTTAGGACTAGTGTGTTATTAGTGCAGAATATAATTTCCTTTGGCTTAACATAAAAGCTCCAAGCGTCTTGCATGTAATTTACTCGAGGAAAGTTATTTAATTATTGTTCTATTGGTAGAGTCCCCTCTTCCATAAACTTTTGCCATTTTTTTCGTACATGTAATATTGACAATGTTAGAATATAAGTGTTAATTAATAAAACCCACCTTATACAACGAAAGTTGGTCGCATCTTAATATGAGTAGGTTTGAGCACCGACAAATTACAATACTACCAATTTTATTACCACCAATTATGTACGATTTTCTCCTTCTGAGTAGCACAAGTAATTTTTGCATCGTATTTTCCAGTCATCCGTTGAACAAAAAGTAAACTTCCCAATCCCGGCAATTTCCCACGATGAATTCACTTGGTTTTTTATCAGTGCTAATATTTCCAAGCTGCGTTTCCATGCTGCCACTTGACCTCAGTTCGTTCCGCCCATGTGGATTATTTCTCATCCACAATGACGCAAGTGGAAGTAGAGTGTCACCGTTCATTCAGAGTAATCACGCGTGGCCGCTGCAAATTAGCTGGCGCACACAGTGGATGGAAATATTTTGGCAACCACCATTTCGTTCGCTGACACACGAGTGTTTTATCTTTGTTGATTTCGTCGATCAAGTCAATACGTGGAAGCGATTCAGTTACCGCATGCATTACAATGGAGTGTTCTATGGACATTTCACTCATATCTGGGTTGTTGAGGAAAAAACACCTCCTTATGAATGCCCATCTATTCGAGGGAGACGACAAGAGCAAAACCAACACTATGTCGTGTGGCTCAACCAAATTTCTCCAAAGGTTTACCATTGGTTTTTCTGCTGCTCCTTCTGCAATGAAAGTCTCCAACCTCTCACATTTCCGAACCAAATGGGAAGAGATACTTTACTGGATTTTCAAGGATCGTGGGCACCGTCTCTCTCTCATCACACTTGCACCTCGCCAAATCCATGGGAACCATCTTCATCAAGAAACATGCAATGCGCCAGCTGGGTTAATTTTGACACGCAGATTTGTACCCCTCGGGAACTTCTCTTGGATGGGCTTCTGGAGTCCAGCAGACTTAATATCACTGCTTCTCCCATTGTTCCTGAATTTGAAATATACACTCCACACATTGTTTTCCACTATGACTACACACGATCAATGTACCAAAAAACCAATTATATCGGTATGAGTGTATCAGTATTATCTTTTCAAATGAGCCTCGGACCAAAAATCCTCTACTGCAACTACAATAACAGTGGAAACGTTTTTATGATGAACATTTGGTTACATCACAACTCGTGGAAGTTGTCGTTGATGATATTGTTCACTTGCTTTTACGTAAGCATACTCATCACTGTTACTCCCCGAGGTGGACACGAAGAACAAAAAAGCCCTAAGACTTTTTTGCGAAAAATTAATACAATGTTCTTGAATTGTTGGATCACAATTGCAATATTTATCCGTCAAGGACCCAGACACAGAATGGCAATTCTATTGGCTTTGGAAATGTTGGCAATTTTTTGTATTGGTGTGTATGAGAGTTTAATGTACATAGAGATAGTGTCGCCACGAAGTGACCAGGTTGTGCGAAGTTTAGGTGAGTTAATGGATGCCAAATACATTTCTCTTATTACAAGAGACGACTTTAGCAGCATGTTCAGTGAAGTAACGAGAAATAACGAGATGCCATACAAAGAAAGAACGAAGCAAATATCCAACTGCTGTACTCCTTCGCAGCTGAAGGATTTCTTCTGGAGGCGAAAGGACGGAGTTAAGTATGCATTGTACATAAAAACATTTTATCCGGAGTCAATCCTTCACAATCTGCAGACCCTTGTAGGCTGTAAATCCAACTGTCACATGATAAATCCCACGGAGAGTTTATTTGTTGTTAAGCCTCTTTTCATTCATTTTGGGTCAGCGCTTTATGGAATCTTACACCGCACACTGCTTAGGTTACAATCTGCAGGTCATCAAATAGCAATTGACCGTTGGACCAGGTTCCATGGCAGACAAACGAATGACAAACTCCGCACGTGGATATTCAGGAATGATTCCGAGTGGAAAAACGAAGAGAGACGCAAAGAATCTGCGCTTTTGAAAGGGTTCTTGTCTTTCGTCCACTTGACACCTACACTTAAGGTCTTAGGATGTTCTTTGTTAGTATCAGTGGGTGTCTTTATTACAGAGCAACACACTTTGCTCTACTACATTATTGTATACATTGCGAATGGAATACTGCAGCCTTTTTGTCTTTACATACACCCAATTACCTATTTCCGCAACTGAGCAAATTACACTTATTTATTTTTATTATATTACTTAACACACATTGTTTTTGCCCCAAATAGAATAGAAGAATATAATATTTAAAGTATATAGAATATATTGAATTGCTGGTATATAATATATTATATGCAAGCAATGTATAAAATTTTATTTTAATAACAAAAAAGTTCCGATTCTGATTCCACGGAATGCATTGCTGTTTGTTTATTTTGCTTACCTAATTGTGTTAAGCATTAAAAATATGTTTTAAGTTCATAAGTTTCTTAAGGAACCATAAAGGCATTGATTTCACAATTGGGATTTAAATTACTTACAAATCTTGTGTAAACCTTTGCATTAAGTATTAAGTAATATCTATGCTACAAATTAAATCCCGAGAAGATCTAAAATGTAACTCAAATACTTTAATTACTACAGCGAATCAAATTATTATCTTATACGCTCAAACTTGATAGGCTAAAAATTACTGATAAAGCTCCAAACATTTTTTAATTGGCTAGTGACTCAATCAGCTGGTTTATAAAATTTACTAATCGTAAGTTGATTCGATGGATACACAAATAATTTCTTTTGTTTGCGTTGGGTCTTCTTTTTCACGAGTTTCTTTGGGCTGAAAAGCTAGCAATATTTTTCTTGTGACGTCTGCACTCTTCTCAGTAGTGAAAACAAATAAACATAACATGACTAAGCCTGAATATACTAAAAAGAATGTTTTAATGCTTCCGCTCATGTCCATTGGTTTAAATTCACCAAACCTTTTAAGACGATATATTTCATTCGTCGCGTTTCGTCGTTGAAAAAACTTGTAATTAATTACATAATTATTTAGTTGCGTGTAAACTCCCGACTGGACAATGCAATTCATGACGTGAGATACGTCAAGCGGTTCAAAATTTCTGTATCGTAATCCAGAGAAAACAAGTGCTTGTGGATATTCGTCTACCAAGTAAAATTTTAGACGATCGTAGTTAGTCTGCAGGTAATTCATTTCCTGCAGAACAGTCGATTTTTTGTCAATGTAAACAGATCTGCCACACTCAACCAATTCCCTTTCAATTAAAGACTCTAAACCGTTACGTAGAACTGCAGGCTCTCCTGTGACAATAAATTGGTTCTCTTTTGGAAGAGGATAGTGTCTATGCTTCGAGGACAAAAACCTCTTTTTAGTTTTAAATGTAGACATAGAATTTGTGAGCTCCAACTGCAAGTTAAAAATCATTTTAAAGGCAGAATATGTAAATGGATTAGCGGCAATAGGAATGGAAT
This sequence comes from Isotomurus palustris, assembly GCA_034696625.1. Classification (NCBI taxonomy): domain Eukaryota; kingdom Metazoa; phylum Arthropoda; class Collembola; order Entomobryomorpha; family Isotomidae; genus Isotomurus; species Isotomurus palustris. The sequence goes on from JAQGAD010002569.1 coordinate 7,296, forward strand.
CTGCATGGTGACACGGCAAAGGTTCGGATAAGAAGCTAAAACAACCTTGAGACTTATCTCTGAATCTTGAAAAATGTTTGTGAAGCTTGTTAGAATCCGGTTTCAGGGTAGAATTGATCGGGATTGAACACCTCTCAGTCGCCAAAGATACACCCAAATTGTCATTCAAGAAAAGAGAATAATTGCCCCACCAAAACCTCATAAGTCCAACAAATCCTAAAGTGTACGGGCTATCAGTAAATATGTCTTCTTTGCACAAGGTCTCATTGAGCGAGTGAATTCGATCACCTTTCAACGGCGAATTTAGTTCGGTTATCAATAAACCATTGTAACAACTTGTGAGGACAACGCAAAATAAAATCCACGGACAAGTAAACCATAAAAATGGAGTTTTCTTTGTTAACGCAATTTTGATTGAAAAAGACTTTTCAAATAAGAAGCTGATGATTAAAAAGAAAGATGGATACGACATTCCTACGCTTTTTAAGTAAATTTCCAACATAGTGAAGAGAGTAAACAAGGTTAAAAATATCATAAACCAACTGCCTTTGTCAAAAGGACTTGAATAAAAAACAAACGACAAATATGGTTGGTAAGTGAAACAAGTCATAAAAACGAGGGGTTCTGTTTCCAAGATTGAAAACATTTGACCCAAACCTGAATCTCTTCTTGTAGTTTGAAAGTTCACGATCAAAGTTGGAATCGAAGTTGGAATCAAACTGATTTCTTGTAAGGTCTCCGTCATATTTAAAAAGTTTGCAAGTAAATGTGCAATATAAACTCCTGAATTTATCAGCTTTGTAGGGTCTAATGCCAAAAATGGACTTTTCTGCAACAACCTTGTGTCAAAACGTTTGTCAGGTGGGTGATCAATTTGAAAGCTTTCTACACTATAGTGTTTCCAGTTGATAAATCTCGATTCCAGCAACTGTAGGGAAAACTTTTGTTTCGAAATCTGGGTGCATTTCAAGGTGCAATAGCCATGAAAATTTCTTTTCTCCATCACACAAATTGAAATCAAATCTTCGGTATGCAAAATTAAGTTTGTCTTGAATGAAACGAAAGCAATTTTTTTACGTCGGACTGTCGGTAGGAAGTGAACTTGATTTTTTCTGTTTGGTAGAGAGCTGAAATCGAACGGTGAGAAATATACAACGTAGGTAGTGTGCCTCAAAAAGTTTCCGATGTGCTTGAGCACCCCCTTTTTTGAATAGTCAATAAAATTCCCGTATAACCCAAAATTTGTGATGTTTGTATCCGATTCATACTGCCACCATTTCGAATTCGAAATACTTGTACTGTAACTAGGAGTGTAGTAAAAAAGAAATAATCTGCAGAAAATGTTCTTTACAATGAACCGGTGTGTATCAACATCCCCTGTATACTCAGACCATGCAGTTGTTTGCACGTTTGTTATTTGCACGGGATACGGCACATTGCTAAACTCTTCGGCGGTTATTTTGCTTTCCCAGTTGATATAAATCCTACAAGTTTCTGCGGAAACTGAAATCAGATCGAAAACTTTGGTCTGCTCATTTCCTGTAAACTCAACTTTTACACAATTAATGTCATAAAGGAATAAATCCATAACCCCAATTAGCGTGATAATGAATTGTGGTTTCATTATGTCTTTAAACTAACTACTAACGTACAATTTCTTCAAACACAAGCAACTTTTTTAACGTTTGAGGGAGAAACCCAACTCCTATTAACGTTAACAGTAGTTGACACAACTTAACGTTTACTAATATCAAAATATCTATTATTTTTTTACAAAATTGCAATTGAGTAGCTGTCAATACTTTTCCAGTGGAATTTCGATATTCAAGTAGCTTTATTTCTACAAAAGCTTTGGTGTATGTAATGTATTACCTTTGTGGATATAATTCTAAATCTTTGTGGAATAAATCTAAATCTTTCTAAATTATATCTTTGTGGATATAATTGAAAACTATTGAATAATATATAAAACTTATGTCCACCTTAATTATTTCGGAATTGGTGTGTTATTTAAAAATAATTTCATTGGGTCTATAATAATACACCCTGGCGTCCTGTATATTATTTACTTGTAGAGAAACTTGGTTAGTTTTCATTTGTTAGATTCATATCTTACACAAGGTTTTGCCAACTCGTTTGCACATGTAATATTTCAAATATTAGTATGCATATTTTAATTACAAATAATCTTACACCATGTAAGTTTATAGCTTCCAAAGATTATGGGTTATGAACACAAACAGATTAAATGACTACCAATTTTACTGACAAGAAAAACTAATACAAATACTAATATAAAAGACAAATATTAGGCAACTGGTTGAGCCTTGTTTAATTTGAATACAAACTATTATTTCCACTTTAATCTACAAATATTGAGTCAAAGTTGTCTGGTGAATACTTTGAAATTGCAGACCCAGAATTGTAATTTTAAAATATACATTCCAATAAAAGTCCCATTGGATTCAGTTCTGAGGAGAATCGTGTGAGTCCAGCAATTTCTGTAATAGACAACCAGTCCAGATTTCCAGATGAAAAATCTCCAAAACTCTTATCCTTAAATTTTACCTACAATGTCCACATTTATTCCCGTTTACTTTAGTACACATCTCCATAACAAAACACCTAACAAATGACACGTCTAATTATAAATAATAATTAGTTTTTACTAAGACTGATCTACAAGAACCACAAAATTAACCTTTGACCAATTAGTCCGATTTCTACGTTAATCAAATACCCTGGTAAATAGGTCAATTAACGCAGTCATTAACCTCTCTAAACACTACTTAATTTTAAGCCAGAAAATGTGTTGATGGTGGGCAGCTGCAATTCACAGCAGAGTCATCTGGCGCGATGTACGTGTGACCGGCATTACATTTCTACAAACTGCTGGCCACGACTGGGCGGTCATCCATCTCTCCTGTTCCAATAAATCTGTGAGGTAACGGGGCGAGATTCTCTCTCTGCGATTTTCATGAAGAGTTTCGATTTTCGAACAGTCGAGAACTCTTCATTGTTGTTGTCATTCTCATCTTGTCACTCGAGATCTGCTGATGGTGGGGGACGAGGTTCGCTGCTCCTGCTAATGGTCACAACAGATGATAACGACCACCCCCACTACTGACTCTCTTCCCACCACTCCCACTCTAACAATGCTACATCATACGGTAACCTCAGTTTAAGATCACACTCACCTGACTTATCTCGCGGTCATCATCATCATCCACCACACCCATTTCAGGCTGCATCTTAATCTCCCCCACCACAACCGTCCATGACGTCATCACCGCCACCCCCACAATGCTCAGGTCAGACCTGTCTGTGACCTAAATTGAGGTCACGCGACGTGTAATTCCACGTGTGTAAGACAACAAAGACACACACACACAGAGGAGAACGGTATCCTAGCAACAACACACACACAGTGTGTGTAGGTGAAAATCTGTTCGACCAATCCGAGTGCTCCACCGGTGACTCTCCCGTCCAATCAGAGACGTCCACGGTGTCCATGTTTGTTCAGCACTCTATAGATAGATTTTATGTAGGGGGTGTGGTTCCTTATTATGGGCACTTCATCTCAGTGTTGCCTGAGAGCAATAGCGGGTAAATCGCGCGATCGACACGCCCCCCACTAGCGACAAAGTCGAGGCCACAGGTTCGCGGGAGTATTCGCCGGTCACTCTAACCTTAAACATTAAGTCCTGCTCGGTGACTTGCAGCAGCCCACTAAAACTCAACAAATCACTTTCATTAAGACTTCTAGCTTAAGTTAAAATTAAACGGTGAATAAATTGTCGTGTAAAACCAATTCGAAGTTCTGCTTCAGTAAATTCCTTTTTATTCACTCAACACAACTCAATAATTAATAACAACAACAAATACATATCACCACACACATCGTGACCACTTAATTAACTTGACTATCTACTTAACTCTACTACAGTTCATCTTTGTCTCCCGCAGACTCATGCCCACCCCCAGGCGCCCCCCCAGTAGGCGGCACACCCCCTGACTGCTGATAAAGCTTGGTGATGATTGGTTGAACGATGTCTTCGAGTTCCTTCTTCTTTTTCCTGAACTCGCCAGAGTCCGCGTCCTGATTCGTCTCGAGCCACTTGATCGCCTCGTCAATCGCCTCCTCCATCTTCGTCTTGCGGCCCAGCGTCTCCTCGAGCCACTTCATCGCCCTGTCAATCGCCTCCTTCATCTTCGTCTTCCCGCCCAGCTTCTCCTTGTCGCCCAACTGGTTCTTCAGGGAGTACGAATACGACTCGAGTTCATTCCGCGCCTCAACTCGCTTCTTTATCTTCTTGTCGTCGTCTGCGAACTTCTCAGCGTCCTCCAACAATCAAAATCAAACTCATTAAGTCAACTGCCATCTCACCAAGTTAATTAATCAATCAGTTAATAAGTTTAATGAAGTACCTTGATCATTCTCTCGATGTCATCAGGGGTGAGTCTGATGTTCTGATCGTTGGTGATGGTGATTTTCTCCTTGTTCCCGGTTCCCTTGTCTTCCGCAGACACTTGGAGGATTCCGTTGTCGTCGATTTCGAAAGTGACCTCGATTTGGGGAACGCCGCGGGGAGCAGGTGGGATTCCAGTCAGGTCGAACTTGCCCAGCAAGTGGTTATCCTTTGTCATCGGGCGCTCTCCCTCAAACACCTGGATCGTCACCGTGTGCTGCAAATCAGAACAATTCAATTAGCACTTAAATGAGTTAATTCATGAGTGAGTAATTAAGAGAGTGAGTTTACCTGATTATCGGAAGCGGTGGAGAAGATTTGGGACTTCTTGGTGGGGATGACGGTGTTCCTTGGGATGAGTTTGGTCATGACGCCTCCAACAGTTTCGATTCCCATTGTCAACGGGTTTACGTCCAACAACACCAAGTCTCCCGTGTCCTGCTCTCCACTCAACACACCTGCAATCAATCAATTAATTAATTAACCAATCAGACACCGTTTAAGAACCGTTTAAGAAACAATTTACCGCACCGGCATGAACAGCAGCTCCGTAAGCGACGGCTTCATCGGGATTTATTCCCCGTGAAGGTTCCCTCCCATCGAAGTACTCCTTGACGAGTTGCTAGATTTTGGGGATCCTAGTGGACCCTCCGACGAGAACGATTTCATCGACGTCCTTCTTCTTCATTTCAGCGTCCTCCAGAACTTTCTGCACGGGCTTCATCGTCGACCGGAACAAGTCCATGTTGAGGTCTTCGAATTTGGCTCGCGTGAGAGTCTCAATGAAGTCGACTCCCTCGAAGAACGAGTCGATCTCGATTGTTGTCTGGAGGGCAAACGATAACACGCGCTTCGCCTTCTCTACTTCACGACGCAGCTTCTGGACGGCCCTACAAACACAACAATTGCACACAGTTAGTCGAAAGTGGTCAATGAGCAGATCAAGTGTCGAAATGGTCGAAACCAATTACCTGTTATCTGTCCTGATATCCTTCCCTGTCTTCTTCGTGTATAGTTTGATGAAGTAGTCCATAACGCGCTGATCAAAGTCCTCTCCTCCGAGATGAGTGTCTCCGTTAGTCGCGACGACCTCGAACACTCCGTTCTCAATTGTGAGTAGGGACACATCGAAAGTTCCGCCCCCCAAGTCGAAAACGAGGACAGTCTTCTTTCCATCCTTCTTGTCGAGACCGTAGCACAGTATTCAAAAGAGCCCAAAAAATGGAATCAATTCCCTGAAAGCTTTTTTGTGATTTTGTTTTGACATTTGG
>JAQGAD010002570.1:0-13030 GCA_034696625.1 Isotomurus palustris
AGCATAGCGAATGCTGTACAATCGATTTCTGTTGCTTTCTCTCCTCCCAAGAAGAATCTCTTCGTTCCTGAAATCACAATGATTAATGAATATTATATTTATTATTGTTAATGTTAACGAATCTTATTAAAAATCTGAGCAACTATAGCCAACAACTCACCCAAGAAGTCCGATAGCGACTTGAGATCCTTCTGAATGGCTTCAATCACATCTACTTGTGACTTCTTTCCGATTCCATGAAACCAAGCTGCTTGTTCGACAGTTCGAGTTACCTCAGGAATCATTTCCATCGTCGACTTCGACACGAGTTGGATATCGCTGGAGAATAAATTATCACAGTTGACATAAATTCATCATAACTTTAAATCCAAATCGCTTTCACTTCGTTTAGACTTACGGCAAACTCTTGGCGGCATCGTAAACCCATCGCCACAGTGCAATTCCCCTGAAAAGTCACAAATTAGTTAAAATTACATCTCTAAAATGACAATGACTCAAATTGTAGACTCACCAGTAGAGATGGTCCTCCAGGAGATGAGTGTATGCCAAAGCAATAGCGTGGTCTTTCGGGTCACCAGCCGTGTCCACAAGTTTGTACCTGTCCACAAGATACTTCATGCAAACTGAAGCATCTCCCATTTGAATACGATCCACTGTAATCCAAGGACTTCCTTGATTACGAGGTTCCTGGCTGCTAAAGTCCACCTGAAGAAATTAAACCACTCTCAATAGTTGGCAGCCATCCACTTAAATGAAACACAGGTTAAAACGAGTCATAATAAATTACTTCGTAGTTAATTCCATGAACTCTGAGGAAAGTCTCGAGCTTCAAAGGATACGGAGCAATGCAGGGAGTCCTTCTTCCTCTCGGACATTGATGAAGAACCAAAGTTCCTGGCTGAGGTGTCTCCTCTTCTCCAGTGACATTTCGAGTACTCTTCACCTTCACCGGAGTATTTGCATTTGCGCTGTCAAGTTCAAAGTAAACTTTGTCCTTTCCACCGGCTTCTCGTTTTTTTAGGTCTGCGTTTCTCTGGTGGATGTAGTAGGCAGCTACTCCTCCGATTCCCAAAGTGGTCACGATACTCACTCCGATAAGCAACGACTGTTTGTCAACCTTGGAGAGGATTTCTTGGAAATACTTGAAGGCAGAGTCCTTGTGGATGGTCATTTGTTCCAAGAAGGTTTTCGCTGAGACATCGCTGCCTCCGCTTACACCTCCACCTCCACCTGCAGCTGAATGAATTGGAAGTCGCGCAGATGGAGCCGGAGCAGTTGGGACTCGCAGCTGTGCTGGTGTGTGGGGACGATAAGAATTCGACATGCTAATTTATGGGGAATTTATTTATCAGCCGAATTAGGGTGATTGATACTGGAGCAATTTAGAATTTGGATCTGCTGTTTTCACGAGCTGAAATGTTTGGTAGCTGCAGAAGATGGCAAGTACAAAAGGATGCCGGTTGATGTTACTACAGAGATTAGAGAAGAGTAGGAAGTAATAAAGACGGGAATTATTTGGAATTGCAAGAGCACGGATGATTTATTGGAAATGGGACATGACTGGTTCGAATTATAATGTGACAATGGATTTAGATATAATAGAATTTGAGGATCTAGAGTCTAGGATTTGGTCTATTGAGTCGTTTTCATGGGCTTCCTTGTCTTCGGCATATGCGTTAATAGTTATTCAGTTCCAACCTCCTTGCATCTGACCTTCATTCCTCTGCTGATACTCATTTCCATACTGCGGTTGCTGTTGATTGTTGAACGGAATGTTCACTCCACCTGCTGTAGGCTGAGCGTAGACAACTCCAGCCGTCGACGGGTTGTTTATCAACTTGTTCAAAGCTATTTGAGCTGCCCGTTCCATTCGTTCCGTGGGACTTCCGAAGACCTGTGGCTGTGCTGCGTGGGGGAATGGGGCCTGAGTTCGCACTGGATACACAGCGTATTCCTGCATCAAATACAAATACGAATGCATGCCTTAAGATTAAAGGAGATCACATAAGTTTTCATTAATCCAAATCGATGGGAGATTCCTACCTGTTCCTCGTAAGGTGCCGATACCGGCCTTGCTACATATTGTTGCTGATAATTTTGTCCGTAAGCAGCTCCCAGTTGCTTACTTACTGAGTCCAGATGCTCGCGAATCTGCTGGAATTTATTCGGATAAGCTCCCAACTGAATTCCACCTGGTCGTTGCTGTTGTTGCAGCATTTGTGACATCTGAGGATGTCCTATGCTCACTGTAGACTCGCTCTCTACACAATAAAACAATCTTGATTGAAATTGTTATCATTTAAAATTTGAAAGATTCTGGTGTGTCTCGTTACCCCATTCGTGCTCGGAAGCCATTCGTGGCCTTTGGGGCTGTGCAGTCTGACGCTGCTGCTGCTGCATCACTTGAGCCTGTTGTTGCTGCTGAAAGTTCTGTTGTTGCTGCATCTGCTGTTGTTGCTGCATTTGCTGTTGCTGGTGTATTTGCTGTTGCTGCTGAAGTTGCTGGGATGGAGCAGGAGGAGGATTGTTGTATGCTGGAGCGAATTCCTGTGGGGCTGGATTTGGAGCCACTTGTGGCCGAGTATACGGACTGGACTCCCTTTGTGAAGGTCTTTGGCTGGCAGGAATATAATTCGAGTTGGCAAGGTCATCTGCTTTCGACAGCTCCGATTTGTAAACAGGCACTGCAGATTGAGGTCTCGTGATAGTTTTACGAAGTTGGTGTTCCCAGTCAGGCCAGAATTCTGACTTCATGCGCGCGATGTACTCCACCAAAGGCTTTTGCTGTTTAATCGCTACCTCCAGCGTTGATCCAGGCATGTTCCAATACAACTGGGAGAGGATGGCGAATGCCTGAGCATCGACGAGCCCAGGATTTTCTCCCAGGAAGTATTTGTGTTTGCCTGGTCATTTCCATAATCTGTTGTAGCTTTAATCCTGAATTAATAAACAGTTCATAAGACTCACTTAAAGCCATGCTGAGATAACCCAAGTTGTCAGCCGCATCTCTCATCACATCTTCCTGAGATTTGTTTCCGATTCCATTGTAATGAGCTGACTTGAGGATGCCTTCCTTAATCTTCACCATGTCTCGTTGCAATGGGACATCAGGTTGGATCAAAGCAAGGGACCTTCCATTGTCATAAATCCATCGCCACAAAGAAACGGCCCTGCAAAGTCACATGAAAGTATTTTTTAAAAGTTCTTTTACGTTTTCAAGGGTTCTTTCATTGCTTACCAAAAGAGTTTGCTTTCTAAAACAGCCTCCACCATTGAAGCTGCAGCTCGTCTTGACTTGGAAACTTTACTGTACAAATCCACTTCATAAGCTCTGCTCAGAACTTCGATGCATTCAAACTTGTTGAAGATTTTAGCGTCTCCAATCTTGAGGAGGGGTTGTTCTTGCTCTCCATCCAAGTCTACTGGAGCTCTGAATTCGACCTGAAGGTATTTGAAATGGATTTAGATTAGAGCTTGAACATGAAAGGCAAGCTTGGTTTGGAAGACTGGCTCGCATTTGGCTTACGCTGTAAGGAATCTTGGCGATTCTCATGAAAGTCTCGAGCTTCATTGAAAAGGGAGCAACTGAGGGAGTGTTGAATCCCCGTGATACTTGGTACAAAAGCACTGGAGGTCTTCTGTGGGGCTCCGTTATGACCGGAAGTGAGTGTTGTGATTTAGCATTCATGTTAATTCTGTCTGATGAAGGTTGGCCTACAGCAGATTTGAGAGGCGCAGGAACAGAAGCTACACTGGGAGTTCCAGTTCCAGCAACTCCAACCTGATGTCTTGAAGGAGCTGACTGAACAACTGACGCTGTTGACTGACGAGCAATCAATTCTTTGGAAAGTCTCCTTGCAGCAACTCGAGCTTGGTACTTCTTGAACAAGAAGTAGCCGACAAAAGCAGTCGAGCCCACGCCAAAGAGACCGAATAAAGTTCGCAATCCTCCGAAGCCATTTTGAATTCCATCTGGATGGCCTTGGTAGTGGCTGAATTGATATGGAGCTACGTAGTCCGACGCTCCTGTGTAAAGAGGTTGTCTCATTGTGTTGAGAGCGGCCTCAGAAACTCCGTAGTCGCTCATTCTTCAGCCTGCTTTTTACTTGTTTATGTATTTACTACTGGCGAATTTGGAAGGGAAGTCGAATTTTTATGTGTCCACAAGAATTTAGAAAAAGTTGGAGGCTGCAAAAATCGCAGAGAAAGATGCGCTTGAAGTATGCAAACTTTGTGTTGACGAGTTCCAAGGGATGAAGAAGGTGTCCCTATCGCAACTCCCGGCCGTTGTAAATTGTAACTGTAGAGCGTTATTATCGAACGTGTAATATTAGCTACTGCAAAATATGCGAATTGCTTTTGCGAATTACATGTGAATGATCAGCATCAATTTAACTTTATATTGCGTTAATTAACATCTTGAATAATGAATGCGTAATAAATTAATGATGGCTTTAGTCTTCCAGAGAGCTTTAAATGTCGTCGAAGTATTCTTCATGAGATGTGTAGTGCATATGAAACTTCTTAGCTTCATTCTGGGAGCATTCGGTAGCATTAGCATTTTCGTCTTCAGTTGTTACTCCATATATGTTGGACTCCGCAGAGGGTTGCCTGTCAATTAGGTTGACTTCACTCGTTATGGGAATTGTAGGACAGACGTAGAGGAACTCGGCTTCATCTTCTTCTGTAACTGAGTATCGTTCTGCAGGTTGCACTGCCAGCACTGCAGCCGAAGAGTTTCTTGCTGTTGGGGTGATTTGGTAGTATGAATTTCTGAATTCACGATTTAATGGAGAAGATGACATAAATCTTGGACTTTGTCCTGATAGATTCCTTGAGTCGACTCCTCGATCGCGATCCAAAGAGGTATCGTTGGTTGACATGTTATTATTGTCGAATATTTTGCAGATGTGAGAGGCAGAGTTGTCTTGCAAAGATTTTGCCAATTGGTCGTGCCAATCCGGCCACAACATATTCCGCAAGCGAATGCAGTATTCATTTATTAATGGATAATCTGAGGTTTTGAAGCGAACAGACACGTTTTTTAAAGATTTGGAGATGAAATGAGAGTTAGTAATTATAATTATGGTACCTCTGTCTATCTTTCTTCGAAGACATTTATCGTTACCCCAAACCACTTGAGATAACACGGAAAATGCTTGGGAATCGATTTCTGTAGGACTTGGACCGAGTAGAAAACAGTTTCCACTGTTTTCTGCGAAAATTATGGAGTAAACAAGTATCCTTAAGATGAGAGGTAAAAAACGGTTTCGTAAGACGAAGGTTAACTTACGAATGATCACATTAAGTGATGAAAGATCTTTGAACATCAAGTCTATCATTTCTGAAGTCGATAACATGTTGAATCCTCTCGAGCGAAGAGATGGCTTTATTTCCGCGATTGACGCTGCAGATTTTTCGGCAAGTTTGTTCTAATTAAAGAATACGGCAATAATTATTATTATCTACTATAGTAAGCAGTACAAATTAAATCGCTGGCTACTCACCCAGTGTGGCTGATTTTCCGAGAATTCCCTTCCAAACTCGTATTCCCAGCGCCACCATTTCAGTACCCTAAAATTAAGATGAACACAAGCATTTAGTTCAGTGCTTTATTCTTTATTTAGTGACCTTTGTTGTCATCTGAGGCTTTACTAACCAGTAAAGATGGTTGAGAAGATGAGAATGGGCCCATTCAGCCGCACGTCTTTCCCCGTGGACAGTGAACATCAACGCTTTGTCGCTGAAGTGAGCTTTGAGGAACTCCAAACAAGTCTTGACACCAACAATCTTCTTCTTCTTGTAGGTTATCCACGGCCCATTCAAATTCCAACAATCAAAGACAACCTGCATTTATTCATCATGAACGTCAGCAGGAACCGGTTGAACAAAAATAAGTTACACGAAGAATGTCACTCACATCACATGGAATCTCAATCAGTCTTATGTAAGTTTCTAAGTGCATTCCAGGACAGAAGAGACAAGGCTTTGTTAAACTTCTTGGAAATTGGTGAAGGACCAAAGTGTCTCCGGACACAGAGATATTTGTCGTCGACTCAGTCTTCACTACCGGAGTGAACTGTCTCGGAGATTTTATCATACAAGGACTCCCATTGATAATACACGACGAAGGGTCTGCTACAATTGGAGACGGTGGAACTGGAACCTCTGGAAGTTGGCGTTGTCCTTGACTCGGATAAACATGTCGCATCTCCGCTTCGAGGTTCTCCAGAAGGAGAGTTCTTCGTCGAGCTACGGAAGACGCGCTTGGAGGAGAATGGAGAGTGCAGAACGCTGTCCTCGGGATTCGTCTCCTTGGTGGAACAGTAGTGACTTCGTGATGGTGGTGGTGATGAACGTGTTCGGGATGAACTGCGGGAGCTGCTTGGGGAACAACAATTAAAGGGACCTGGTGATCTCCGTAACCCAAATGACCCGCCTGTTGCATCCAAACTTGTTCCTGCACTTGTTCATTTCCGATGCGGTAAGCTGACGGCGTGACCCAACTGATGACATACTCTTTGAATCTCATTTTTAAATACACGCAGTAGTTCAAGAATCTTGTGAGGTAGGTGGTAAAGCTGAACAGGATCCATATGAAGACGAGGCCCAAACTATAAATGAAGATGGTCAGAACCAAAGCATTTGCAAGAATGTAAGTGGTTTTTTTCAAAAGTATACGAAGAAAGGGTCCACATAAACTTGTTTCGTTGAAATAAAAGTCGATATAGAATATAGCGGCGAGTAGGACTAAACCTTTGAAAATAAAAGCTAGATCCATTTTCTACTAATTGAAGCAAGGAATAAAGCTTGCGATTGATGTGGGGGGTTTTCCAGGTTCGGTAAATCTGTGATTTATTTCTCTATATTTTTGTAGTAACTTATGTTTCTTGGCAATATTACTATCGGTTGTCTAGTTTCATGGCAAGAGCTTCACGTATGACGCGAAGAATGACGAGGATTGCATATCGTCCCATGATTTTGTGGAATTGCAGAACCATTCTTGCAATGAATACTTCTGAGGGAACTTGACTATTAAGTCTACTTCAGGTGCGAATGGGGCTCGGTTGTAGCGGTTGAATGCGTATAGTTTATCCTTAAATTCTTTAAATCTGTAATGTCAACAATAGTTTTAAATAAAGACTTACTGTATTATAACTGAAAGTATACCTGTTGCACATGAAGTAACAGAAAATAAAAAGCATTTAAGTACCGTTGCATTTCGGAAGTCCATTTTGAGTTGGGCAGTAAGAAATAATTAGGTTTAACTCGAGGATTCCTTCCTAACACAGACCTAAAAAGATCCTGGAATTTTATGTGAATTTTATCATCGTGAAAGTGAGATAAAGGAGCCTTGTTGCAGACATAAATTATCTCCGGAAATACTCCTTCACCAAGTGCAGATTCCTATAATAAATAAAATTTAGTTGGCACAAAATCAAAATAAAATTATGATCGAGAAATCATAAATTCTTGTACCATGGAATGGATAATTTCAGCTGAATTCATTAATTGAAATAAATTCGGGTCCATCAAGTTATCACTGACTATTAACACAACGTGACTGATAGAAATCGCCCATCTCATTAATCTCAAATTCCAAGTCTAACGTGCGATATAATAAATAAATACATGACTTGTTAGGATAATTTGTTTACAATACAAAACAAAGATAACCAATTGACGAGAAATTAAATTGTATGCATATTAAATATACCAATGTAGTAGTTTCTAAAGTTCCTTGTTGCTGGCTATTGATTAAGTCGTGAGCTGCAGCGGAATCAAACAATGAAGCCATTTCAATGAAGACAACATTTTCTTCCGTGACGTAAATCGTAGATTCCATTTCTTGTTCTCTCGTTCGCTCGTAAAAAACTTTCTTCTTCCCAAAGTCATCATCACTGCTCAAGTATGAAAGGATGGAAGATTTTCCTTAAAAATAAAAATAATATAACATTAATTGATACATTCAGTTACAATTAATTCACATTATAACTAACCCGTTCGAGACTTTCCCACAGCAGTTATCACAAAGTAATCCGAAATAGGTTTGCTACTATTCAAAAACTCCAATTCAGAAATAGGTTTGACCTTCATACTTGCATCAATCAAGGTAACAGCTTTTCCTGACGGAAAGTAACAGGGAGGTTTTAGCATTTCCAGTGCTGAAAAGGGACCCGGAGTTTTCGGCTTCTGTAATGGAGTGATGGATTGCTTGATTAAATATTAATTCTCTACTTATAATGCAAATGAGGCTTCACTAGTCACACGCACATCGACAGTTCCTTCCGACTGGGTTGTTCCATCAGCATTTCCACCAGTTTTAGGTTTCTTCACCACATTAGCAGATCTGTGGAGCAGAAGTGGTTTTGATGGATGGTCACCCGCAGGTCCACTTGATGAGCCGACCTTCCCCAGCAAACTTGTTGAGGAGTCCTTGTCTCGAGAACTTAACTGGGATAATGACGATTGAGACGAGGTTCCTCCAACATTAAGCGACAAGCTGGAGTTTGAGTTTGAGCCCACAAGATTTCCAGGCCTCTTTAGCAACACAACAGGACCCTGAATTGGAGCCTCATCTTCACGTTCCCTGTGCCTAGGTCTGTCGAAATCTCTGTCACTTCTGTCTCTCCTTCGTCGCCTGTCCCTGTCGTCTCCTCGACCTCTTCCCCCATCCCTTCCTGACATTCTGCTTTCCACCTGTCACGACTGTTGACTCACTACAAACAAATTATTGGTTAAAATCTGATACGATAGAGATTATTTACTTATGATGTAAATGCAAAAACAAAATTCTCTGATCCAAATTATTTCGTACATGTATTGAATAACAATCAATAATACATCATCTCGATGTCTTTGTCCATCTTTGTCTTTATAATACGAATAGACAATCAGAAAGATACTACTCCTAGAACATTACTACACATTAAACACTCACAGGCAACAGGAAGCTCTTTCTACCTGAATTTCGGATGGCAAATAAGAAAGTTTATAAGTCTAATCAGTGTTCCAGGATAAAAACTCGGAACTTTGGGATAATGACATGTTTAAGGAGAAAGATAATGGATGAGTATTCTTCAATGTCCATTCGACACGAGGAACGCGTTGAGGCGATCAATAATCAGGTATTTTTCGAATTCCTTTTGCTGGTATGGCCTTCGAGAATCTCTAAATAATTAAGTAGCTTGTTCATCCTCGCCTGACACGCACCCACTCCTTAATACTTTACAGACAACACAGTTTCAGTTAGTTTTTCTTATCTCACCTACCTCCACATGAGAATAGGTACGCTTCTCGGTTATCTGTCCTTCTCCTTTCGAATGCTTCGCAATTGCCAGGATCGCCGTAACCTTTGGTTTGGAGATTTGACTTGATCCTCCGAAACCGACAGTCCTCCCAAATTGAAAGGCAAGGCCTTCTGTAGGTACCAACCAAATAAAACTTGTTAATTGAATTTTATTTTCAATTGTTGCAAATTGTTGAGGATAATAAATAAACAAGTAAACCTGATTTCAAATAGTAAAAATATTGTTTACCAATTTCAGTCACCGGAAATACGAGAGAGAAGAAATCCCGCGCTGTGATTTTCAAACATCCGTTGTTCTGCTTGTTTTCGTTTTCCCAGAAGAAGCAAAGTCAGCAGTCACGATTCGAAGATAAGCAGTGATTATCTGGGGAACTGGAAAAACTCGGGAGAGACAGCGATCGAGGTAAGAATCCCAGTACTTTTTGCATGTGCCATTTGAAGGAGATTCTTCATTCCCCCTGTTTGCATTTACTCGTTGGGGCAGCGTGGACATCGAACATTACTTTCGCAATAATTCGCATGCAAATTCTTTTTGTTGTTCGTCATGAATCCTCGTGTAGGTTTGTTTGCATATCCTGCCTTCTGACAGATTTAACAAAAAAACAACCTTTGTGGGCCGAAAAGGTGAAAAATGGGATAAAACATAAAAATTAATGTTCGATTAGCAATGAAGGTTGCCTGAGGTGGTGGTGGTCTTAGCTTTTGCTGGACGTGGACAGCAATGAGCATCAACAAAGTCACTCACGCCCTGCAATTATTATTATTGTTCCGTTCCACGAAGAAATGAAGTATCGTGTGTCGCTTTAAATGATGTTCAATACATATGAACATTTTAAAGGTGTCGGGTGTGTCGGGGAATCTCAAATCTCGTTAAAAAGTCATTTTTATTGTGAATCTTTGCATCTTCAAGGCGTAATTGTAAGTGGATTTCCAAGTACGGAGGATATATAGCATAGTCAGGACTCAGGATGAGCATGGAAAGTTTAGAGAGAATTTCTGTTACATAATCACAGCTATTAAATATGAAGATGAGACAAGAGAGTTTTGCAGATGAGGTGAACAGGGGAAGGAAGAAATAAGACGGGCAATAGTAAAGAAAGGTTCGATCAGGGGAAGTTGTTAAATGTTAAGTTTTTACTAATGGGGAATGGGCAATGTAGGTTGGAGGTGGTTTAATGTGACACGATGAGAATATTGAGAATGTATGGAAGAAGTTAAACAACCTGTTTTCCTCGCTAGTTTCAATAGATACATATCTCTGTTGTCTCTACAACAATCTTGAACTAAAAAACTCTATCCGTAAGAACTGAAGCAACGGAGAGACTGCAACACCAGCAAAGAAGGCAGAAGGGATTCTTCACAATTCGATGGAATTGAAATGGAAGTGGCTGTATGTGATGCATATGCTATCATCAGTATCAGCTATTCAGCTATCGCTCTCATGTCTCATGTGCTTCTTCTTATGCAGTTCTTTTTAGTTTGATAGTGTCGGAGAGAACGTCTCAGCAGTTCCTATTGACTTTATGATAGTTGATAGTCTCCTGCTTCTTCTCTAAACTAACAATCGAACATATCAAAAAGAACTGTGAGTTGGGTTTCAGTCGTCAGTCAGCAGAGGGTTCAACATTTCAAAATTAGAGTGACTAACTCATTGCTTATTCAATAGCTAGTTAATTTAATCGTGTGTAAAACTGTGCCAGGTGGGAATTGGGAAGTTGCTGAAAGTGTATTTGCACCACAACAAGTGACGAGTTAATATTTAGACATCTGACATCTGATTCTTTTTGAGTTGAAGACTACAAAGTAGAAAAAATCGGAGAAAAGAAGCAACTCAAAAGAAGTGTGGGTTCGCAGAATATCAAGGGAAATTCATGTGAAACGGTAAGAGTCTTTTTTTGCATAGATTCATAGAATTTCGATTGTTAGAGGAAAACCACAAAATAGCAAGCAACCGCAGTTTATTCACGAGTGACTTGGAGATTGAATGAAATGGACACTTGTGACTTGCACAGGTGATTTGAGATAAAAATGAGAGAGAGAGAGATGTGATGTGATTAAGGGTAAATTATAAAATTGTAACAACTTGTCATAATGGACGGATTAAGGGTGAGTTCAGAGTTGATTCATCAGAACCGGAATATGATTGTGTGCAATTGAGAATCCACACCCAAAAGATGTTTAAACTTAAACCTTGAAACGGAAGATTTGTATGAATTTTTTGTGGTATCGCGTTTGATATATTCGTTAGTCATATAAAATTACACACATGGTTTGATGGAAATCAGGTTTTGATTCGCAATTATCTAATTTCTTACATGTGGGTCATTTGAATCCGGAATGAAATGAATTAATACACGAACGGATTTTTGATAAATGATGCATGAAATATTGCATATTAAATATTATATTAAATGATCTGTTAGGAATATTATGGGCTGATCTGGGTGAAGTTTTGCAGGTTGTGAGTTGTGGATTGAAGCCATCGTAGGTGAATGGTGAATGGGCATGTTAAAAATTATCCTGAGTCAATTTACAATTTAATAAATATTCATAGAAATTCTGTAAAAATTTTACTCCTCGTGTTTTTAATAGCAGCTAGCAGATGAGGTTGGTAGATAACGTGGAAAAAATATTTGTGCTCTCATTCGCCATTATGAATTTGGTTCCTCTTTTTTGCACAAATTAACTAGAAACTTCCGGCTTTGGTGATAAAGCACTTTCCAATTCTGGAACAAGTGTAGCGAGACACCCAGAAGCTGAGGCTTGGGTTTTAGCAAAAAAGCTCAAATCATTCGCACGGAGGTTTGTGTGCAGAAACTCATTTGTTCAACGAGTGTGTAATAAAGTGTAATAATCTCTTGACAAAAACTAAAAAGGGATTATTGCTCAACTCGCTTTGCTTGCAGTTTGCGTCTGATCCATTTGTCATATCTGTCTTACCTTGTTATTTGCAGTTAGTAGAAATGAATTTTAATTTTGGACGAAGGTTACAGGGAATATGTGACAATGACAAGCAGTTGGCAGTCAGTAGAAGTGCAATTCACTTTTCTGTACGAAGAATCTGCAAACGTAGTACTTAATAATGTCTAGGTAGATAAATAGCATTGCCTTTACTCGTACTAATTATTATTAACATAAATTAGTCTCACTATGTCTCACACACCGAAAACCGCTGCTTTTTTGGCTGAGGTTGCGCTTAGTAATTCAAGGTGAGTAGAAAACCATTAGTTTAAATAGTTTAAAATAGTGTCTGGTCTAGTGAATCTGATTATGTATATTATTATGGTAATTGATAATTAGCTAATAAGAAATTCGAAAAAGGGGAATTTGGCCGGTATATTGGCATAAAAGTGCAAGTGCTAAATAATGTGGGTTGAAGAGACGAAGAGTTATCCCCACAATCCACACGACATACACTTTTACCTTAAATATCGTGATTTCACGCTATTTTGAAAGTAAATTATTACTCGGGATAATGATAAAATTTATTGAGCACACACATGTGGAAGGAAAAATTACGGGCAATTTGATGTGTCTGTTGTGTATTGCATGGTGTCCTAAGGCATAAACATGTCCAACATTAATTACAAAGCTCAATTAGTTATCGAAGAAATAGAGCACACATCCCAATCAAGTGATGATGATGACGTTGACTTTCATTACAGATCACCCGTCACCTAGTCTCCTAGTTTTTTGACTGGGACATCATTTATCATAGTT
>JAQGAD010002571.1:0-13024 GCA_034696625.1 Isotomurus palustris
TTGAAAGTGATTTTTAACTTATGAAGTATGCAAAGGAGGAAATATTAATAATAAAAACTTATCATATTTTAACCTCTCTCTCTCTCTCTCTCGTTAGCTCTTTGTATTATTGCAGAAGAATTTTTATGCATGGTTGCGTACTGAGCAAGCACCTTGTTAAATTGTGGTTTTATGTTTGGAACTATGAAAGGGGCATTATCAACTAAATGAATAGGGATGGGATTCCTGCAGTGTGGTTAACGATTCCGAAAGATTGAAACTCCGGGATGGAAATATAAAGTGTATGTCGAAGATTGATTTGATTGCACGAGGAGGATGGTTAAAGAAACTCATTAAAACTCAGTAAAAAGCGCCTCGTCCTTAAGTATTCGTTTAATGGTATGCGCTGTGTATGCATAATATGCAATGCACGCTACAAAAAGAAGTTCCTGTTTTTTGCTCACATTTATTCCAAGAAGAAATAATAATATCATGAGATCATCCGGAATCTCAACCTCAACATTCTCGACTACTGCAAGTAGACTACATCAAGCATATATAGCTGACCCCTTTGTCACTCTTGATTCAGCACAAAATCAGATTTCCCTGTGTGTCCACTTTTCTTGTTACATTTACTGAACTCTCGGGAGTTGTAGAGCTTCCTTCCGAAGTAAGTTAAGAGAACATTAACGAGTGAAAGGTTTGAGTGAGATAGATGGACTTTAGTTTATTCATCCCTTACTCTTCCACACAGAAAACTAGTCATCCGTACGCTTTTCATCGTCACCAGTCACCACATCACTAAGACGTAACACATTGCAGTTTTTTCCTTATATACGACATGTTGACTGTGGGCATTTGACACTGTTACAACTGTCGTCACAGATGACCGAACTACCGAACTACCGAACTATATATACCGTCACTTTGATTGAATGGACATCTCTGTTTCCCCCAGATGAATCCAAGTGGATTTCCTTCTTTGGTGAAAAGAAAAAAATCCACACAAGTCCGTGCGTCCACTTTTCATGTTCAATATCTGTAGAACGCATCAAGTGAAGATTGGTGGTAGCCTCTGGCTGGAAGCTTCTCCGTTTGGTCCTTGCGGAATCAAATTGCTTTTTACCGTAGGAAAAAAGGAAAGCAGAGAAATAATGAAAGAAGTTAGAGGAAGACTTGGCTTTTTGCTGGTAGCAAGAGGGATGAAGCACAGAGATGAGATTGAAGAATGTGCTGCAAAGGAAAAAGAAAGGAAAAAACAGTAGCACTTGTATTTCTAACGATAGCAAGAAGACGATACGCGAGCAGTGGTTGTGTGGCTGATGGTAGCCAACTGGACAAAAAATACTCGTGTCTTTCCATCGCTCAAAGGTTTTTGTGAGATTCGAATTCTTGGGATTTCTATTTTATTGTGTTATCTATTAGAAACAAAGAAACACAATCTTTTGGAGCGTCAGTTTGATTTTGAAAGTCTACAAGTGTTTGAATTCCCAGACTGAAGATTTTTTTCAGACTAGATTTGAAGACTCATTCGAAAAGTTTAAAACTGAACTTACCTACTCTTCAGGGCGACAAGTGAAATATTCTAGTCTCAAAGTTTTTATAATCCTTGTGTACCAATAACGTATAAACGTAAGCAGCTACATGTGTTGCTCAAGATCTGTATAATTGCGATTATGTTGAAGATAAGCCTCATGGGTGACTGGATTGACGCACGAAGAAAATTAGTACACAGAATTATGGCAATGTGGAATGTGGAAATGAAACTCGAGTTGAGATAGCAGTTTCATTTGGGAAAGAGAGAGATGCCCAAATTAATAATAAGTGCTTGTGCAAATTGGGTTGATCCTATGGGTAGATTTCCCTTGCAATAAATTGGGAGCATAAAGCATCATAGCTGTCTGTCCAGTGTTAAGTTAGATTAGAGATGGAGATCATTAATAGCCGATCATTATTTCATTATATTCGCCACGCAAGCACGTGTACAAACCTTCTGCCACTATTTGGATGGAAAATGGAAATGTAAGCACCGGAAAGGAAGCTAGAAGGAAGTGCAGTCCACTTGTTACACAGTCGTCTTGGTGGTTTATATAAAGTTTAGCAACCGTCTGGTACGAATAGCATGTAGGTATCTCTGTAAAAAGCACTCAATGCCTCTTGAGTTTAGAAAACAAAAAAATCAATCTACAGAAACACCTGTCAGAAATCTTAAATTTTTTTTGGAGTTCTTCATTTCTCTTAATGTCTTCTCTTGAGACTTATGAGTCTCGAAAGTTTTGACTTGGTTCTTGCGTTTCACTTGTTCTTTTCACAGGCTTTGGGAGCCTTCAACCGCCTCTGCCTCCTTTCGAACTTCTAATAGTGAAGAAATGATAACTAATTGGTGTCTATTTGAAATATAACCATCAACCACACATTACACACTACAATACCACTACTACCTCGTATACTTTTTCTTATACCACAAAGACGGGTATGGTCACATTAAAAGAATTTCTTTCACCTTTTTATAGAATCTTTTCCCCATCTTGAGAATTAAACTGTAAGGCTGTCTCTTCAATTCTAACTTGTGTGATTATTTGATAATCACTCTGAGGGGGGAGCATAAAAAGTTAATAGATACACACACACACCAGCATTTGTAGTGAAGAAGTCTTTGGAGAACATTTATTCCCCTGTGGATAAAAGTGAATAAAAGTCTAGTCAGCTTGTGAAGGAGCCGGATGGATGCTGGAGCCAAGTCAAAGTATATAAGAAAAGAAGACTTGAAGAGATGTAAAAAAAATTATCTGTAAAAAACCTCTCAGAAGGAATATAATCTAAATAATAATGGGAACAAAGGCCATCATCCACATGTATGTTGGATGTGTGTGTGCCTCCTGGCTCAGATAGATTAAGAATTTTTTGTACAATTTGGTTTTATTTCTAAATGACTCCAGTCGGGGCTTTTGGGTAATGAAGTTACAGAGAGAGAGAGACGAAGAGGAGGTGGAGGAGTAGAGGAAATAAAAAAAGTCCAAGATTTTCTAAGAATTTGCGAAAAAAGTTAAAACTTCCTTTTACTGTAATATGGTTCAAGTGATGGTACTCAATTATGTTGAGAGACCCTAAAAAGATTTCAGAGTTCGTATTTCACAGTGAAATAAACTTGGGAACATATAAAACTACTTCCACTCTCAGCCTGTGGATCACGAAACGAATGTATTTGTGTGTATAAAATATTTAGTGGATGCATCTTCGTTTTCTTCCAAGACTTTCCAAGGATTTAAACACCCCTCAATGATTACACAACCGTGCTAAAAGCTATTCATTAAAGTAACAGAGTAATCATCGCCACAACACATTCTCTGGGGGAAAGATTTTTACTTCTCGGAGCTTCTATTCTTTCTTATAGAAGCTACGGTTTAATAGCCACACACTCACACCAAATGAGACACTTCAATCACCACCCTCATTCTTTATTTTCATTGAGAGCAAAAAACATCTCTTTCTCTTTTAAAAGTCAACACTTTGGAAGGTCTAATGCTGAAAAAGCCAAGAAACAGTAAACAGATCCTTTCTAATAGAAATACTTTAAAAAAACATTATGATTCTGTTTGAAGTTTTTCCTAGAAATTTTTCTATCCTTTCCACAGCAAAAAAGTTCAGAGTCAGTGAGTCAGTGAGGTACAGAAATATTAATTTTGGTATATTAGATATCACAAAAAATAATGTGGATTACTTGTATAGCAGACCAGTCTAGTTTTTAAGTGTCATCTTTCTTGTTCGATGATAATTTGTGGAACTACATAATCCAAGAACCAAGTCATCCAGACTCTAGCCATAGACTGATTCTATACTATAAGCAAGAACTACTAAAAGATCAATTTAACCAAAGATGTGTAGAATAAAAAAATTCGTGTTGCATAAAGTTGGAATTTTATTTCTTCTTTCCAAACACGAAAGGCTGCAAATACAGATACTGCATTTGACATGATACACATTAATTGCGTTTCTAGAATAATCGGAAAATCATTCCATTAAATTACCAGCTTTTTCACACGCAAATTGGCATGCAAATCTATTCCTTGAGAACTTGAGAATATCTTCTGTATATCTTCCAGATTGCATGGTCGTTTGAAGAAGGTCAAATATATCGTGGTACAACAATATTGCATATCCTGATCTACCGCAACAAAGCTTCACTTATGTGATTCAATATCAAGGTGCTGAATTATAAAAAGATATTAGACAGGTTATTCAGAACTGAAGTGGTATTATGAAAGAATGCATGTTTTATTACGTATTTTATACGACGTAGTTTGTGGAGCTCAATCCTGCTGGTGAAGTAATTGACAGGAATGCGATGATCACCTACTTATTGAACTCGCGTAAGACACATTGTGCTAGCTGCAAGAAGTAGTTTAGTTTTAGTAAAATTCAGTCACTGAAAAAGAATGAGACCATATACAAACCTACAGTTAACTGTGACCTGCGTGGCTCATTCTTATCACATGCGAAAAGCGTACATTCTTTAATTTGGATATTAGGTAAAATGCATCTTAAAGTAAAACTGCAATTTATTATTGTGTATGCATTTTCATTTTCACTGCGCTTTTGTGAGATAAAACCCCATGGATTGGAGATCTATTTGAATGCAAGCAACATATTAGCATCATAGTAGGAGATCCCCAGTTAATTAAAGATTCATCAAAAATGCCTATTGAAAGGATGCATCTGTCAGGGAAAGATACCATGATGTAAGAGATATTTTTTCTTAAATTTTCGAAAAAATGTTTGTTCACACAGAAAAGATAAAAGATTGGGTGAATGAGAGCTAATCTCATACACGGCGATGATGATGAATAAAGTAATGAATATTTTTTGTCACCCTTGACTCACCTCACCTCCTCTGGTAGCATCCGGAAATATTCCAAAGTTCCAACCCTTTTCTTCCACCCGGGGTGTCTGGCACACACTATGCAAGCCAAGTAGGTCATCCCGAGTAATTTGAATATGAATGTCGCTACCAGCACAAATGGATAGGGTACATTTCTTCACAATGATTTACTTATGAAAGGTGACATTTTTATTTGCTCACAATTTTTACAGTTTCTTCCGCTTTTTACTCACCCCTAAACTCCAAACCGAATGAAAAAGGGAATCAAAAAGTAGTTTGAACGAATGGCCAACTGGTTTCTTCTTGAGTTAGTTAATATAATATGGACCGGACTCTTCTCCTGAGGGAGTTTAAAGAGCATGAAATATTGAAATTTCAATTGAAGCATCTGTGGGGAAATCGAAGTAGACACGTTTTGTAAAAGGCCGTGAAAGTAGCTAGTAGCATTCCGTTAGTGATTGGCGATTGCTTAATAAACTGCAACTGACTCTAGCAGCAGAAGTATTTCTCAAAGAATCCTGTTGAGTAGTCGACAGACAGATGACTTACACTAAAAGTACATTGCTAAAGTGCAGGGATGAAGGAATGATGAAAGGGATTGGTGTAATGTGTCTGTACAGGAGATGAATAGTAAAATCTTCACCGGGATTCGAATTGAGAAATTGAGATTCAGAAGGTGGTTGTTGTGAGCCTATAGGCTTTCCTCGGTTGCCCAATTCTGTACACCCTCTCTAAACTCTTTTGGAGTGTCTCGTTTCATTTGTATTCATCAAAGCATCAGGAGATTGAGTTGCGAAAAAATTGCATTTTTATCCGTCTTTTCATGAACTCAAGCTGCATGCAATAAGTACAAAGGCATTTGGATTTTGGATGGATGTTCAGTTCCATTCTGTGCTCGCTGAGACACAAATAAAAGTTCCCATCGGTTGCACGATCTTATTTTATTCAACAGAGAATAATTCATATGTTTTTTCATGGAAAATGTACTTCATAACAATGCTGATGAGCATTAAATGCTTGAGACTCGTGTAGGGAAGTTTGGTGATCGGTCACGTCGTGTGCGTTCGTTGTGAAGAAAGTCGATCAGGCAATCCAAACACTTACAATTAGTTTTTAACAGTGTGCAGTGCAGCACATCAAATGTAATGACTAAAACTGGGACTAAATATTCCCGTGTCAGGCGAATGATACGGCATTTCAATATCAATAATGCTTCACAAGGTTGCTCAGAATCTGAAGACAGGAGATAAGAATGTACATTCGTCTCTTAGAAAACCCTACACTTCGCCTTTCAGTCAGTACAATTTCTCCCATACACCTTTACGTAATCGCAAGTTTTTGCATGGACATTCTAATGCTAGTAATGTATTTAAATGTGTTAGCTTTATTCACAGCTAATTGAGACAGACAATCGTCCAATGTTGTTCGTGCCTGTCTGTCGACATACTGCTGTTTAAGTTAGGATTTCTTGGAATCCTTCAATTCGAATTGCTTCACATGTTCCCTACCTTCTTTCTCACGCTGTTGTTTTAGTGTGAATAAGTTTGACTTCCAAGTACAATAAAGTATTATTACAAATAAACCCACACTCACGATCAGTTCACTAGGTGAAGATTTTAATGAGGACGAATGGGTGGATATTGCAGAGACTACTGGAAAGAAGTTGAATGAATAATAAAGCTTCCTGGATATACTTCCAGTATCAATTAAATTAGATTTATTTACATATTTGTTAACCTGACACATTCAAGAATTCAAATAGTTCTCAAAAACTTTACTTCCCGAGATTTTCTAAGACAAATTATAAAATCATCATATTTTATTTTGATGTACTGCTTGTGTTATGTAAGTTTAAAAGTAAGCGGAACGATATCGAATTCTCTATTCAGGACTACAGCAACTCCACTGTCAGCAAACTTTGGAACAGTAACAATTTTAGTTTTTTTCCACTCCTTCAGTCCAAAGTTGTTTTGATTTCCAATCACAAAAAGATGTGGAAGTGTTTTTACAACGAAAATGTCATCTTGGATCCCAGGATGCAATGGAATTGTATCTGGTGCAGTTGGACAGAGGTGTCCCCACTCGAGCAGTTTTTTACTCATATCAAGAGGATCATTTATGTCTGTATTTCTTATCGCATCTTGGACAGCCTGTCCGCTTGTCAAGACGATATCAATTGATTGTTCGTCGGGATCTGTATTCTTCTTCTTTTCGGCTTTGGTTGACGACATCGAAGCAGAAATACTTAAACGAGTTGGGTTGCACATTGAATGAAATGTGGAACGCTTGGAAGACATTGGAAAAATGCATCGGTGAATTGGAGGTTGAGGGAACATCGACTCCGAAGGATCCTTGTCTCCAGGAATTATGAAAACTTCCATCGTTTGCTGTTTTGAGTGAATACAAAAATTGTATGAGATTTACTTGAAACTTTTATAAATGTCATGTGTACTATATATTAAGCTTCAATTTACCGAAAGTTCATTCAAAATGTTGTCCAACTTTTTTGCAACCTCAATTTTATCGTTTCTGGAATTCTTTTCCTTTTCTTTTTCTGCTGTAGAATTTGTTGGTGCTGGGCTGGTTGCTGAATCGAGGCTACCGAACGAGTCTCCCAATATAAACACACGTGTCTTTGTTTTCAAATTTTCTTCATGTTCATCAGGACAGCCTGAGAGCCCTTGAAGGTAATCGAACAGAAGGTCCAGAGAAGCGAGATGCTTTTGACTGGTCCCAAGAAGCAGACCGGATAGAAAGATCTAAAGCAATATAAGAAGGTCAGGTTTGAGTTTTCAGTCAAAATTCACCATATTGCAAAACAAAAAATTATATGAACTTACCATTTCGGCACCACCAGATTTTATGGAAGGCCATACGCAAGGCTTTGGGGTAGCGAATAAAACATCATTAACTTCAAACTTTCCATTAATAGTTGGCCTTCCTCGAACTGCACAGACGACACCATTAACTAAACCGTTAATAGTCATTTCGCAATCTACAACCGGCACTAGCTGGACTCGAGTTGTTTCATCTTCCAATAAAATAACATCTTTATCGCTAATATATCTCGACTTCGGTTTCACTGGAACCATCGGATTATCTTCAACTAACTCCTGCAATATTGAAGGCTTCTCTGGTTGTTGCTTGAAGATCGTCCCTATCACAGCAACCACAATATCTTCTCTCATTGCGATATGCTGTCCATGATCATCCGACGCTCGAGGTCTCTTAACAGGCGACTTATTCGAAGGCAACGCTGCTGCTGTTGAAGATGGATCTTGATTTCCTGACGACTCGCACAGCTCAGAAATTTTCTTAGCCCCTGTTTGTTTCCACTCTCGAGAGATTCCTTCCTCCAAAATGGGACGCATCGCAAACAGACGGACAGCATAGGCATGAGCATACTGTCGAGAAAAGTTAGGAGACGAACCTTCCGATGCTTTAGGCCTGAAAGTTGTGCCTATAAATCCCTCTGCAATTTTAACCGGTGGTCCTGAAGACCTTTCTATCTTCCTCACAGAGCTATTCTCTCCCGGAGCTGACAGGAGAGACTCGCTAGGAATCATTTGCTTCATAATCGTCACCTGCAATAAGGAAAACCACATACAGCATTAAATAACTCGACCTTTCAAAACAACTTGTAGTCGCGTTTCAGTTCATAAATAAAGCACCCACCTGTTGTCTTGTAATTTTTCTCAAGTACAAACTCTGATTTCAGACCTGAGAATTGCTCCGAGATGACAATCAGATTCCTATTCAGGCTTACTTCGAGGTTGCGGGACAGTGTTTGGACTTATTCTACCTTACGGTTCTTCCCCTAAAATATAATTCGGGTTTTTTCTTCAGTTTTCGGACCGGGTTTAATTTTCGACAGAATGCATTCTTCACCGTATGAGTAAACAATGCGGAGAAGTGAGACAAAGGCGCCAGCTTCAGATTGCCTCGGTTGTCCTACTCTCCTCACTCTATGCTTGTCGCAATCAATATTGCATTGTATGGATATGGACAACAACAGGTGCAATAAATGCATTCTATTTCGAAAATGTGCATATATGACACTATATTTATTTAATAACTGAATAATAACACACAGCAATAACAGTTACACTTGAATGAGTAACTTTATTAGTCTTTTTTTATCAACACAACACGCAGTAGTTAGTAATAATCATCATGCTAGAAGAACTCTCCGAGAGTCTAAAACAGAGCTTCTAAAACACATTCTTGCTACTCAGTTCGCTTGAGGGATTAAGCTGGTAATACTAAATTATCAACTGGAGTATTACGTATTAATGTTGTAAACTTATATTAAATGTGTGGATGTAGCAAAAGACTTAAAACTGTGCATAGGAATTGCAGGCAGAGGAAGGTGGTTAATAAAAAGTGTCGTGACGTGAGGTTCCAGAGATTTGAGTTTTTATGCCTTCACAGCTTTTTTCGATCCTTCTCCGCTTTGCTGTTGCTTTTGCAGTGCCATTATTTTCGATTCCATTACTTCAGTTATTGCTGAAAAGTTAATTAAAATAATCAATTATAATCAACGGAAGCTTCCCAACAAACGCAGCCAACCATTTGAATATTTGAAACACTCACCACTACGAATCGAACTCTTTTCTCTACCAACTTGCTGGACCTTTTCAATCTGCTGCCCTAAGAACTCTACTTTTCTTTTGAAATAGTCGATTGCGTCTGCCATAGTCTAAAAACACAGAAAATAAATAGGAATTAATTAGCTTCAATCTATCAAATCGAAATCAGTAAATAAAAAAATGTAAATCCTCTCATATTTCATACCTTTTCGATATAGTAGCCTGTTCCAATGTCCACCAAAACATGTTCCCTGTCTTCTAGCGTTCCCCGAACAAACATCTGTTGTATTTAAAATGTTATCAATTCAAACTCAAATCAATCTACCCACGAACAACTGCTACTTGTGAGGTACTTACAGACCCAGTGACAGGGACCAGAAGGTCAGACCTGTCAGGTGTGATGCGTTTTAGGGCGTTCATAGACTCGTTCATCTTCACCTGCACTTCCTTCAACTGGACGATAGCGTCCTGATAGAAGTTCAGTTCCGTTTCCACCTGCGTCTTCAACGTCTGCAACTGATTGAGGTCCAACAGACCCAGGTTTATCACTTGACCCTTCTCCCCACCCGCCATTGTTGCTCAGATTTCCTTAATTACTCTCCAATTAATCCGATTAATATGAATTGTCGAAGGTGAGCAGTGGACAACTACGAGCGATGGAATATTTTTAAACAAACACAACCCGGTGCAACTTGGATTCAAGTGGTGGTGGCTGTAACATTGAGTTTCCTACTCGCAAGAGTGAAACGTGAGACTCACTTTATTTCATCTTCATCATTTCATCATTTACTTACGGCGACTGCAAACCTGCTATTGATAAGAATTGTTTTGCATCAATTATGTTTAAGATGATATGCATGCACACAATTATGAATTCGGTTTGTTCAGTGTAAAACTTGTAAAATTAAATTACCCTGCATTGTGCATACTTCATGGAAATGGAATGGGAATAAACTTCGCATATCTATTATTGCATTCATAGAATTTCATTATAAAATTCAGTATAGTATCCAACTCGTAATTGAAAGTCAATGGAAACTGACTGCTAGTGCTAAAGATCGATGAATTAAAGAATCTGTGCAAATCACGATCATGAAGAAATGAACTAGTAGACACGTGAGATGTTATAGGGTAGTTTTCGTCCAGCTGATGTTCTTGTGTCGCATTCATTCACACAGACAAGTTACATAATAACTGAATCAGAATGAATTAGCCACTTGAAAACATCTTCCACAGTTCTGCTGATAGTCCATTTGTAAAGTAGTTAAGTTTAGAAAGTCTGTGCAGCAAGCAAAGTTTTCATTTTGTAGTATAATATTTTGTTAGACTGACTACAAGGAATTCAACTAAATTGCTATGTCTGCAAATAGTACAAGGTTTGTTGAGCTTGGGAGAAAAATTGTGGCAGTCGGGAGGAATTACAAGTAAATCTTTAACAAAATTATATCATTGGTTCATTTGACTTCTTTTCAAATTAATAAATCGTCTAAAGAGAACATGCACTTGAGCTTGGAAATGCTGTCCCTGAGAAGCCCCTTCTGTTCATGAAACCAGCTTCATCCTACATTACTGAAGGGACACCAATAAAGGTATAGGGTTGAGATTGCCTTATCCAGAATGCCATCAGATTAATCAGGACTATTCCGAACAGATTTTGTTGCGAAATTGTTGCAGATCCCACGAGGATGTACGTCTCTTCACCATGAGATTGAATTGGGCATCGTGATTGGCAAAAAAGGGACGGATATCCCTGAAAGTAAAGCTATGGACTATGTCTCTGGATATGCTCTTGCCTTAGACATGACAGCCAGAGATTTACAGGTATTGCAAAATTGCGATTCGAAACACATTAATCAACAGAATCATAATGGTAATTGCCTGTAGAATGTGCTGAAGAAGAATGGCCATCCATGGGAAATGGCGAAAGCTTTCGACACATCGTGTCCAGTCAGTTTCTTCATTCCAAAGGAATCGATTCCTGATCCTCAAAATGTAAACTTGTGGTGCAAAGTTAACGGAGAAGCGAGACAAGATGGAAACACGAAAGACATGATCTTCAGCATTCCCTACTTGATTTCATACATCTCCCAGTTCTTCACATTGGAACCTAATGATGTGATTCTTACTGGAACTCCGTCTGGAGTCGGACCTGTAAAGGCTGGGGATGTCATTGAGGGAGGGTTGGCTAACATGCATAATGACACTATTGTACAGTTTGAATTCAAAGTAGAACAGAAACAGTAAAATAAGTCACACTAATCTAATCCGACTTGTGTATAAAATAAAGTTGAAGTTATAAATGACGAATCACATTGAGTAATGGTTATTCATGGCGATTCCTTATGATCGTGTCTGAGTCTGGACTGGAGCTTATTAGTTTGTAGTTACTAAAATCCCTAAATCCATCCACAAAACTGCTTTTCCTGCTACATACTGGGGAATAGCATTATATACGTGACATAAATCACAGAAGGAATGAATGGAGGAATCAAGGAATCAACAAGGTATACTAGACTGATTTAATGATTCAAGTGGAACGTGGCAATTTAAAGGATATACAGTCAGGACGAGCCCATTTAATTACGATATAACATTACCAAATTACCATCTCATATATTTGTTTATTAATAAGGTTATCTAGCAATGTACGATCATATTTTTAATCCGAATTCCTCTAAGCCGGAGTTCTACAAAGATCTTTTGGTTCAGATTAATGCCATTGTCTCGGGTCAACGCAACTGGGTTGGTACAACTAAATAATAATAATTGAGTTATACCTTAATACTTTACACTATTGTCATTAAAGGTCTTAAATCGCTATAAATACAGGTGACCAATTTGGCGAATGCTTCATCCTTGATTTACCACGGATTGAATACTCTCCAATGTTTTAAGGATAAGCCAGTTAACTGGGCAGGATTTTACGTTAGAGACAGAAACAATCCTGATATTCTCATTCTAGGACCGTTTCAGGGAAAGGTATTGATTTGAATTGCGCAATACCATAAGTAAAAAGAATAGTAATGCAACACTTCGATTGATCCGTAGGTGGCTTGCACCCAAATTAGGTTTGGTAAAGGGGTTTGTGGAACTGCAGCCTCCAGCAAACAAACACAAGTAGTTCGCAATGTCCATGAATTTCCAGGCCATATCGCTTGTGACGCAACCTCAGCGTCTGAGATCGTTGTCCCTATGATTCATCCATGCACGGTACTAAAATAGTAAAACATTACATGGAAATTATTACAGTTTCGCAAAAATTGTCTTAAAATGACAGGAAGAAATTCTTGGTGTGCTGGACATTGACGACACCAGCATTGATGCATTTGGAGCGGATGACAAGGATGGTTTCGAAAAAGTCATTCACGCTTTAGTAGCCAGCTGTGATTGGAATTGAACTGACTAGTTCAGATAATATTAACTCTCCATTAAGAGTGCGTATCCAGTACCCAAAGAAAAAATATGTCTCAGAATCAACTAAAATTGCAATAAAAAACCGCCAAAATTACTGGAAATTCCTTCAGGAAAATCCCACGCCTCAGAATTATGAAGAATTTAAGCGTATCAAGAATAGCGT
>JAQGAD010002572.1:0-13012 GCA_034696625.1 Isotomurus palustris
GCGGGTGAAATCTTATTAGTGGTTTATAGTTTATAGTTTATGGATAAAGTGCACACAAGTTTGTGTGAGTTTGTTTGGTGTGTGTTTTGTGAGAGAGAAAGGAGATGATTTGTAGTTGTAGAACAATATATGAGATAGTAAGTAGACTTGTAGTTGTTGTATTAAGTCTGTACCTCAACAGAATGAAGAGAAGTGTGGATGTAATTTAACGAATGCATGCTATAAATGTTTATTACTGGAGCTGGAATAAATAAAGGATCGAATATCGAATACACAGAGAGAGACAGAGAGAGAGAGAGAGACAGAGACAGGCAGGTCTACATTTCAGTTTAGTTCAAACAGTTCAGAGAGTTCAGAGTTTCAGAGTTGACTGAAAAGACCCGCACAGAACCAATGGAATATAATACAATTAGATCTGTTAGAATAAATAACAAAGATTACAACAGAACCCATTGAGGTAGGATTACATTATCATTAAACACGTCGAGAGTCGGTTGGGTATAGGTTGGTTGTGTAGTTTAGTAGTTTGTAGTCGGTAGCACCGTCAGTAGCACCAGAAGTTTGAAGTTGTACAGCAGTCACGTTACTTTATATAGCACAGCGTTCATTTCATTTAATTACAAAATGATCGTAACAAAACAATTGGTTTGTGTGTTGGGAGTGTTGGGAGAGTTTGGTTGTGGGGAAAGGTATTTAGGTCATTGTGACTCTTTGTTAGAGGAATGATCTGGGTGTTGTGAAATCAATAGGAAAGAAACTAGAAATCCTAGAATTCTAGATCGTAGATGGATAAATGTCACTACACGGGGTTAGGTGAGAAATCGGTTGGTGGTTGGGTAATTACTAATTACTAATTACAAGTAATTAGCTGCCTACACAGAGAAACAATAATTATTGTTGTGTAATACTCTTCTAATAGCAACCATTAGCGATGGGATGGAAAGGGTTTTGGGAATTACACATTTGTATCTTGTGTCTTGTATATGTAAGCACAGTAAGTTTGTTGATTGATTAAAATAATTTTGTGTGTATGTACTACTACACGATCAATCATACTGGTGATGGTTATAGTATATATAGTGGTGATGGGGCTATACACCAATTAAGTGATGTACTAATAGGATATATACCTATACACACACAGTAGGAGCAGATGAGCTTAGATTAACGTGTAGACATACATTACATAATAATAATAATATAATAATAAGTGTTGCAGTTTATTTGCGACTGCAGATCCTCTGGGAAGGAAGGAATGCTGCGAGACGAACGAGATTCAGTTGGGTTTTAACTTTTACTTTAGTTTTGTGCACTTTCTCCGTGGGGAAGGTTTTGTGCTTTTGCTTTAAGATTTCTGCAGACTGCAAATGCTTTTGGCTTTTGCAGATGAGATGATGGAACCACTTGAGATACTTCTAACCTCCTTCTTAACAATTTACATTTTACATGTACAATGTACATACGTCATACACACAGCAGATGAAGATTTGAAGATCACCGTAAATAATAAATATATACACGTGTAACGTGTAACCTAAGGACTAGATTCTACTTGTAGTTTTGTATTAACCTCGATTCTGTAGGAACTACGAAGTACACGAAGGAATACGGACATTTGTATTTTTACATGGTGGATATTTGGATCTTGGTAATCTTGTTGGTGTTTTGCATTTACTGCCGGAGGAGGTTTGGAGGCTTAACGAATGTGGGATGAGTTGAAGTTGTTTGAATTGGGACAAATGAACTTTTCCGTATTTTCTTTATTGGTTGATGGAGTTTGATTAGAGACGTTGTTTCAGTTGTTGGTGATTTGGTAGTTGGTAGTTGGTAGTTGGTAGTTCATACAGTGAGTGAGTGAGTGATGATGTCTTTGTGTGTAGAAAGAAAGAAGGGATGATGACGACGAATCAGTTTCAACTTAAGCATTTCTCTTTAACCAATATTCTTGAGGATTTCTGCATTCGCAATGATTTGGTTGTTGTGAGTCTGGCGCATCTTTCTCCTCACTATTTCCATGAGTAGTCGTTGTCTGAGGACGTCCAAGGGATTCACTATGGATAAAGACGGTCCTACGTTCCTCCTTTTTCTCTGCAAAGAAAAGATTAAAGGAAACTTTTAGTTGGGACGTAAATTAAAAGGAGAGTGTGTGCCAGTGCCATAGTCATTAAATGATTTAAATGCCAGAGATGCAGGGAAAGTGAATTATGCGGAAATGAACATTCCTTTTCTAATTAATGACGCAGGATGGTAGATCGTTGGATGATGATAATGAGATGTGCAAAAATGCAAAAATGCAAAAATACTTTCTTAGTTTTTAGTTTTTATGATGCTTTTTATGAAAAGGGAAGCAGTTTTTGGTTGTTATTAAACTGCGTTCCTGAATTGGACGATGAAAGGGGGAGTTTTGCTTTTAAGTAATCTGAGTTTTGAGTGAGAAAGATCAAACGGAGCTTCAATATTAAACAGACTTGTACAAATATATTGTGTGAGATGGGTTATGTATGCCTGCGTCCTTGCCTACTTTTATTTTATACTTGTAACGTGTTTCAACTGGCTTTCATCTTTTGTCAATCAAATCTCAAATGTTTAGTTGTATGAAATTAAATTCTTTATGAAGGAAAAAGGAGAAACTTTTAGCTCACATTTGCTTTCTCCTTTTATTCTTTGATAGTCTTGGGAAGTTTTTAAAATTCTGAGATAAGGGAAAGAGGTGAAAGACCAAAGTGGAGATGTGATGAAGGGCTAAACGAAATTCGGAAACACCCACGCTAAACACTTTGCTTGAATTTAAACGGGTGGAATTACATGAAACGAGATGTTTTGCGGAGGAGTTTTTTATTTCTTTATGGATTTATACTGGGTTTCCCTGTGCTCTCAGGATTTGACAGTTGTGTAAAATGGTTTAAAATGAACATCACATAAAGGGGAACATAGGTAGGTTGGCGATTGACACGGTGAATACATGTCTGTGACTTAATGAAAGAGAAGTTTTAGGAAACTAACTGGTTTTTGTGGAAATTGGGGAGGAAAAGGTTGTAAAAGAAAGTTACGTATGGTTATGGTTATGATTATGTCGGGTGGATAATAAAGGAAGAAAGTTGGGGAAAGTGTTGTTGTCGATTTGATGGAGAGGGAAGACGTGGTGGCTGTGACAGGAGACATGGGAGGCTTAAAAGTTGACCTCAGTCAGGAAAAGTCTACGTAACAGTTGACAGTGGTGTGTTATTTAGTTTTGTAAGTTACATCTCATCATCTCATGCGATACAGAATACTTTGTAAGTGGAGGCTGAGTGTGTGTGGGAGTGGAGAAAGTAACGCTAATAAACATTATGAAGTAACGCTAAAAACATTATGAAGTAACGATAAAAAACATATATTATGCAGAGTCAAAAATGAGTTCGGGGAAAGCTCACAGACTACCTTTTGCAATTATGACTCATCATCATAAAGACTGGGAGCACTTAGTTGGGAGTTGGGAGTTGGGAGTTTAGTGTTGGATGAATTTCGGAGAAACTTTGATTTACGAGATAATGAAGGAAAGTAGGGAAGAAAGGATGAGTGAGTAGGGAACTTGCATGGAATCGTTAATGTTTTTGGGAGAAGGCTAAGACCCCATTAAACTGCAGTGGATTTTTGTATAGCACGAGAGATATTTAATGTAGTTCAGTAAGTTCAGTTCATTTACGATTAGGTTTGTCATTTGTCATTAAGTTAGCTGTAAGGACTATGGAGGAGAGTTATAGGTTGTTGAGTACAACGCACTTAGACATAAAAGCCATAAGTGAAGGACTACAGAGAAGAGAGTGCCGGTGTAACATGAGGAGAACTTTTTGTAATCAACTTGGTTGTGTAATGCAAGAGAAATGGGATATTCGATGAGTCAAGGATAATTGAAACCGGAGATGTGCGGGGGGCTTTAATACATCCGGGGATATTGAATGATTATTTCCGATGTTGCGAGTTGCGACTACGGCTAACGGCTGATAGATATTATTCAAATATTGCAGATATATTTTTCTTTCTTTGGAGAAATCCTTGGACTTTCCTGGGAGCAAGGAAAATCTATTTACTGCGTCGTCTGAGAATAAGAAGGTTATCAGACTTAAGTCTGGAAATTGAGTGTTTTAGAAAATTGTGTGTTGTTTTAGATTTAGAAGAGTATTTTTAGTTGTGAGGTGACGTGGGAATATTTTGAAGGGTGGAGGAAGGGCGAGCAAAATTGTGGGAGCTCGTGAGAAGGCCTTTGGAGGTCTCTGGAGGATTTGGAAGTCTTTTGAGATTGGAGGAAGTGCGGAGAAGACAAGTGAGGGAAGGATGAGGTGGAAGAGACATCTTCACTGGAAAGGATTTCTTACCTTTCGTGTAAAAGTTCTTGGAATGAAGTGATTTGGTGAAATGAAATATGGGAGAGAAGGAAACAAGATGTAATTTGGTGATGTGAAGAATGAAGACTAAGGAAAACATATGACCTAATATGGTGGAGACGTGATAAGGTGGCTTGTGATGTCATTAACATTAAGCGGATTTCATGTGTTGACACACGACACGACAAGAGAGCCTTTTGAATTTTGAACAGAGACGATATTAATTTATAAGCACAAATGGCTACAAGGTACAATTAACGGTGTACTTTTCTGTGTGACAGGACGACAGGACTCACACGTCTGTCTGCCTACTGCCTGTTGGTATATAAGCCAAAATTTGACATGTGAAGAAAGAAATGAAACGTGAATGAACACACACGCCCCCGTATCTTCTGTGACATGTCAGGATGTCAGTTTATCGAACGAAATTCTAATTAGAATTATTGGGAAACAAATGTACCCATGCACCTTCAACGTTTCTTTTGTTTTTTGAATTATTATCAGGGAAATAATGAGGAGAGAGAAACTCATTTGTTTTTTGTGTGAAGCATCGGAGAAAGAAAGAAAGAAAGCGAAGGAGTGAAATAAAGAGTAAAGCAAAAGGGAGATGGTCACAAAAGGAAAAAGGAAAAAGTTTGTGTATGTGTGTGTGTTCACCTGTTGCTGCGGGACTCCTCCATTTGAATTCCATTCGGTGAGAAGGTAGAGATGGGGATCGATTACTGTCTCCCAGCCACTCCGACCTCCTTCATCCTCCACCGTCTGCAAAGCAAGCAGTACAACTTTGTTAGGAAAGCCAATAATTCTTATTCTTAGCAATAAGCATGTGTTAGTCTTTGAGCAGTCATAATTAAAGGATTCCCGTTTGAATGAGACATGAGAGAAAAGCTATTTAGTGGGAGAATAGAGCGGAGCAGAAGTGAACGATAGCTTTATACTTTTATGTGTTGTTTGTCTTGATTAAATTTCGATTCATGGGGAAGTAGGAGATCAATTAGAGTCATGCTCGTTGTTTATTATGGAATGATATTAAATGATGATGATGCGGGTTATGTGAAGCCGTAAGCTGGAAGAATGGAGGGTAGAAAGTAGAAAGTAGCCGGAGTGAAATTCAATTAGAGATGGAATAGAAAAGGATTATGATGACATGATGAACTATTGAGGAGTCGTAAAACGTGTAATAACAGAGGAGAGAAGGAGAGAAGGATCGAGAGATGATCCATAATGGTAGGACACAGCCTTACACAATTTCCTGTGTGTTTCTAGTTTCTGTTCACCCGGGTGTGAGATTGTAACCGGAAATGAGGAAGGAAGTGAAATGTTCTTTGGAAGGAGAGAGAGAATGGGAGAAAGTCGGGGAGACCGAAGAATAATGTTGAACGTGGAACGTGCAACGTGATGGTGGAAATCAGCAGGAGTTCGCGTGTTTGTACATTTGTACTTTTGCAGCGAAGGAATACATAAGCTCAGTGGACGAGGGATTTATTTTGAGATTGTGAGTTGGCCTTTTAACTTTCTCAATATTGCTTTCTGCTTTCTCTTTATTTTATGTCGGAAGTTTATGTTGGAATTAGCCTGTAGGGAACAAAGTGGAACGCTGAATTATTACGACAGAAGTTTGTGCAAGATATTAAGGATCTGTGTGAGGTGGAGAAAGTCTCGAAAGTGTTGAGAGCTGAGACTCTGAGACACAGTCTGTAACATTAGATTTGTATTTCTTGGAATTGAAATTCTTACTTTTTACACGGTGCTTAAACCAATTATAATAAAGAAATGGCTGACAGGAAGTAATAAGCTAATAGTTACATAAATCCTTCTATACTAGGAATTATGTTTATGCAGTTATACATTGTGATTGTCATTGCCATTTGTAGTGGAATGCCATTTTGCAATTAAAATGTTTCGCAAGGTATTAAATGAAGTATGATAGACAGAACACAGAAGTCGCAACTGTAATATCATCAAAAGGATTTCCGTCCTTCTTGAAAATGTGAAATGATGTGATTGCAAAGTATACATTTCTTGGAAAGAGAGTGAAGCTTGAATGTGCACATTTTTGTGTTGAATCTTGAATGTAGAAGAAATCGGTACAGGAAAATTCTTACTTTGTACTTCGTATGTTAGGGAATCATGGAATTGGATCCGCTTGAGTATTTCCTTTTTTGTGTGTCGAATTTTCGTAAAAGAAAGATCAAACTGAATCTCAAAAATAAGGGAATATTCGAATATTTGAGGGAGAAGACAAATAGAGAATAAGGAATAAGGAGAAATCAACAGAGCGAATGAATTGAAAGTTGAAAGTATTCAAACATTTCAAACTTGCAGTGTGTGTGTGTGTGTGTGTATTTTCTTGAGTATTTGAATATTACGAATTAAGTGAAAGCCTTGATGGAATCTCAGTGTGCCGGAACTGAGAAAGTCGGAAAGGCTTTTGGCTTTTGGCTTTTGCCTAAGGAAACGTAACGTTGGCATAAAGCTGACTAGCTGACCTCGTAGAAAAGACACGTCAAAAGGAATTAGTGAAGCGTAGATGGGGAAAAGTGGCCGTGATTTTAATCTCATAAGGAAACTCACGTTGCGTTAACTGTGACTTTCACTCGCACACATCGACACACCAGAGTAGGAGATTATAATTAGGCCTAGTTAGTTTGTGTGTGTGCTAACACAAAACTCAGTTTGTGTGTTGGAATTTGGGATAGTTTAATAGAGAATAATATAGGTTGGTTAATTAATTTACCAATTACCAAAATAACTGCGACTGTGTGTGTGTGTGTGTGTTTGTGTGTTGATGGTGAAAGGGAAATTGGAATGGGACGAAAATAGCTTTTCACAGGTGTGTGTGTGTGTGATGCAATGTGCAATTTTGATAATTTCTTATTCAATAACAAGAATATTGGTTTACGTGTTTTAAAAATAGACGGGACGTTTTCGCAATGAGAATGAATGGGTGACGGGGAAAACACTTAAAATCTGTAACGGAATGTATTCTATTATTTTGTGGGCTTTGCAGTTTACTTGCTTGTGTAGCCATTAAGTGCGGAGTGAGTGAGTTGGTGAGATGAAATTAGTAATTAGAAATTAGGAGACAACCTCAGCCCTCAGATGACATCCAATTTGGAGTGAAATTACAACGCGTTTTGGCGTGTCAACATTTCTACAAACTGCGAAGAGTCCTTTTGCACGTAAGAAGTAAACTGCAAGATGTAAGATGTAAGATGTAAGATGTAAGTTGTAAGCTGTACGTGATGTGATATGTCTTGTGAGATTTCTCTCGTGTTATTTTTTTATGTCTGAAAGGAATTCCCTTGAGAGAAGGAACGAAGGATGCCTATTTCATTTGTCTACCTCTTCTGACTCCTTTTTCCTCACACAGTACAAGAAGAAGATGTAATCAGTGCAACACAAATTGGTAAAGAAGCACACATTTCTCCAAAGCTTCTCCCCTCCAAACGATCTTGAAACATGTTTGTTTCTGCTAAGCACACGTTGGATTCAGACGATACATCAGTTTTTGTTTTGGATGGAAAAACAAACAGTATAAATCTCAATCCCACGCCTTCTTCTCTCTAGCTGAGAGTCTGTTTACAGTTTTACAGCTCCAGTTTCTCATAGGCCCTAATGGACCGTTTCGATTCAAAACAAACTTGTGTGTGTGTGTGTGTGTGTTCAAAGTTTGTACTTTTACTCCTACACAATCTATACACCTTTTGTGTGGTGTGATGTGATGTGGTTGATTTATTATTGGAGTAATTAATTCGTTATTTGAGGAGATAAGCTATTTTATTGTGGAAAGTCTCATGATGCCCATTAGATTAACACGGGATTTATCTTGTGGGAGTGAAAGCAGCTTTCTCCAAAGCTGCTGGAATGTAATTTTTGTTGAATGGTGAATTCCTATTTGGTACTTGACCCCGGCTAACCTTACTACAATAGCTTTCTTTAGAATTCCATTGGCAATTAGAATGTTAGAATTGTGAGACTAGAACCAAACTAGAAGAAGATGGCTGGCTGTTTATGAATGGAAATATGGAAAGGTTGAGTTGTTGAGTAGCCTGCACAGGTAGGGAAGGAAAAGAGCTGGAAGGTATAAGTTGGTAAGGAAAATACAAATAGGTCCTTTTATCATCTCTCCAGGTTCGGAACTTTTTGTTCAGGAAAAATGGAGTTTCTCAGCATGACTTCGTAGGAATAGAAGTCACCATCACATGAAATTGGGTGAGAAGACGCGTTCTCTGCTTCGTGTGGAAGTATTTTTAACCTAAATATTTCTCCTTGAGTAGTTCAGTTGCCTTTTGCCTTTGTTGGGCAGCCTGGCTTGTTATCACAAGGCTCCACGAGTGAAAGCAATGGTGAATGGATGAGATTTCGAGGTAGGCAAGTAGGCACGAAGCTTCTAGCTCCTTCTTCACGGAAGGATTGTGGCAGTGAGACTGATGACGTTGGTTTCGACTTGAGAGAGGAATACAAGGAGAGGAATTTGTAGGGAGAGAGAGAGAGAGAGAGAAATGACACGGAGGAAGCTGGAGATCAGAAAATTGGTTTATCTGAGTGAATTCACGCTGATGGGAAATTATAGTTTGAAAGAGTCTGAAGGAGTTTGTGAGACAGAGTGGATCTGGGGATTACACGGCGGACAGTGAAGGTTGGATCATCGGTGCTCCAAAGGGAGAAAGGACGAGATCGAGGTTGGAGGTGGACAGAATTACATTGAACACTTATTGAAAAAAGGGATAGTTTAGAATTTAGGTGGAATGAACCAATGGACGTGTTGTGGAAGTTGGAGTAATTGAAATTTCATGGTTTACGGGCACAACCCACGTCCTCTCATTCAGTTAAAGTTAATCCAAACGGAAATTTGTGGACATCATTTGAAACTCTTTTATTCTTAAGTTGTATTTTCATAAGCCGCAACGGGGGAAAGTGGTAGGAAGGTTCTTGAAAAATTGGCAGAGTCTGTGGACCGCAAATTCAAAGTTGTGAAGCGTAACGGAATGCAATTTGGGTTTGTGGATTAGTTTACGTTTAAAGGAGGTAGGGAGAAAGTAGAAAGTAGAAAGTAAGTTTAAGTAAGGAAGGATTGCGGAGTGGTTGAATGAAAGTACAAACGGAATAAATAATCTTGTTTCAAATTCTGCCCACGCTTGGACAGAGTTAAGGGAAATAAATAAATAAGGTTGGTAGCTGGTAGCTTTGCACGTGAAACTGAGCTAAGATGAGAGTATTTTGAATTCGAAGAAAAGACGGATGATTATTGTGGAAGGGATGGATAGAAGGCAGAGTTCAAAGGTTCAAAGTATTCTGAGTTAAGTGATGGGAGAATGTATGCATTCCTTCTGGTTGAATATTTGACGGAAGAACAAGAATAATTCATGATGTACGCATTCTAATAGATGGAGATGGATTTCCCTAAAGATTTGAATATGCGAAGTATGGAAATGCACGAAGTCACTTGGTGGAGGAAAAATGGAATGAATGATGCGTTTTAAATTATACGTATACGATATTCACGTGTAATGCATGTTGATGGGATTAATTGCGTCACTGACAACTGAGCTACAAGTCAGTAGGGAAAGTTGTTTTTATGCTAGTCGCATATGAATGAATATCACTTGTGAATGAGTTTATATTATACACAAGCTTCTTGAGATATGAATGAATTTTATATTTAAAAAAAGAAAGTGAGATGCTTTCCCTGAGTTCCCTGAGATGCTGGATGAGTTTTTAGCCCAGGTAATTAGGCCGGTATTTAATAAATAAGAGATTGCGTTTCTTACCTGTAGAATTTCATTCTTATTCAGTTGCCTGAGTGAGGCAGGGTAACTGGTGTACCGGTTGGGGTCAAAAGGTTGGTTGACTTTCTCCGGGGAGAATTCCTTGGGTCTCGTGGATTCGTCGCTGTTGCTGTTGCTGTTGCTGATGGCTTCATCTTGTGAAACGTCCCTGCCGAGTTCAGTTGGTTTGAGGAGAGATGGGAAGAATAATTGGCCATGAGATTGGAACATTGGGAAATCTTGAGGACTTTCTTCTTCTTCGTCTTGTTGTTGTTGTTGTTGTTGCCTGAGCCGAGCGACATGTTCACTCCCAGTGGATCTCTTTGCTGGCTTGAGATGATTTTGATGATGTTGCAATGAGACTGAGTCCAGTTTGGGACTTGACGTCAAGTCTCCGTCAGCAGTGAGAATGTGAGGAGAGTTGTTGCGTCCTCCCAAAGGGATCCCTGTGACTTGTGACGTGGAGAGGATGAAAAGAAAGAGAAGGAACATTTGGCCAAGTGACCAAAGTTGGTGGGAGTTGTTGTGATGATTTACAGATGCGATTTGTGCTCGTGGAACTTTTACTTCGGGGAGGACTGAAAGGGACGATGCCATCGTTGGGGGAAATTGTTTTTGAAATTGTGCGTCTTCTTGTTGTCGAGAGTCTTGAAAGGTTGCGTCCATCGTCCGAAAAGAGTTGAAGTTTTTGCTGCTGCTATGACGTAACTTAATTGTAGGCTGTGTCTCTTCTTCCTCTTGAGTTAGTGTGTGTAAATTATGTTTGTCCAGTTTAAGTGAGTTTTCAGCTTTC
The DNA here is from genome assembly GCA_034696625.1 of Isotomurus palustris. Classification (NCBI taxonomy): domain Eukaryota; kingdom Metazoa; phylum Arthropoda; class Collembola; order Entomobryomorpha; family Isotomidae; genus Isotomurus; species Isotomurus palustris. Next base: position 10,929 of record JAQGAD010002572.1, read on the forward strand.
TCTTTTGGATGAGGAGGGATAATAATCATTGTCCTACGAATAGGAGACTCCTGGGAAATAAAGATTTCACGGAGGATTGAAAGTTCTGAGGAGGAAAGTTGTTCTCCGGTTGTTGAGGTTGAGGTTGGCTGATGTCTTCTTCGTCACCTTTCACGCCTGTCTGTCGAGAGTGAAAGAAAGAAAGAGTTGTACAGGTGTGCGCTATATACTCTCCGTTTGTTTCTAAGCTAATCAGCTATAAATAGAGAATTAGAATTAGTGGTTTCTCCTTTCTCGCCAGTAGCCCTTCAAGTATTATTATACATTTGTAGGTGACGTGGCTTAAGCTTACTTATATTGTCTCATACAAAAGTAATGTTGTGGAGAGTGTGGCATACCAACACTCAACGCTCAACACGGGGGACGATAGCAGAGAAATAGGGAATAACAAATGTGCTCCTTAGTTATCTATTAATTTATTATGCATGCGCTTTTTAACGAGAAGAAGAATGAAGGAAGGTTGGGGTGCGATGTAAAGGAAAGCTCTCGAAGGACTTGGACACAAAATGGAGAAGGATGAAAATGAATTATTTACCAAAGAGGCTTTTCTCTTTCTTGGAATTGTGACTTTCTTTCTTTGTAAGTTTCTTTAAAATGGAGTGTTGTAAAAGAGAAGAAGATTGTTGTGGGAATGAGTTGTGTCTCACTTTATACGAATGAAATGAGAGCCTCTCTTGACTCTCTACACTTTCTCTGTGAGGTGAAGGTGAAGTGGAAGGTTGAGGGGCTGGCTGTCTGGATTTTGTTTTACTTTACGGGGATATATTGAATGGATATCGGGTTATGAAAGGAGAAACTCCATTATCACATTGTTTAATTTGTATGTGCATATTTAAGTACAACCGTGTTAGACACGGTTGTCCGTGTTTGTGCTTAAGGCTTAAGTACGTGCTTAACTGCACACTCACTCACACTATACTACACATACTTGTGACTTTGGTATCAAGTGCACAAATGGGACAATATAAGCTCTTTGAAGCTTAAGTTCTATTGTCTATCTGCGTTTATCTTTTTAGTCTTTAGTTAGAGAGAGAGAGAGAGAAGAAAGGGAGTTGCAGTTTGTGTGAAAGATAAAAGAAGGCTGGATGATTTCTGCAAGTACAAGAGGAAGTTTGCGACTTTTGAGAAATAGAGAAATTCTTCTTTTGAACTGGAAGTCTCTGACCTGAGTAATTAAAACAGACGCGTGACAGGATCTGAAATAATTACATTCTCGAAGGTTTCCTACCTTAATACAATAGGAGGATCGCATGTTTACTTCAGGGATGAATTTGGAGGTTGTACGGAGAAAGTTGGAGACTTCAGTTTATGTCACTTACAGGGAATTGTCACTAAGGAGGAAAGAGTTCTTGGAATTCGGGGCAGACTGAGAAATTACGGCAGTTTGATTTGTGATTATTAGATTGTGATTGAAGGATTGATGAAGCGAGACTGAGTGGATCTTTTGGGACTATTCTCCTTATACTACGGGAGAGAGAGAGAGAAAGAGAGAGAGATGGCCAATGAATGGATCCCATTCACTGATTAAGTCATTAAGTGTCAGTTGTTTCAGTAGTTGATGAGTTATATGGCCGAAGTACATAGTACAAGTACACATTATTTATATCTTCATTTATTCATTGTGGATTTGTAAGTTTGGGGAGAGCTGTCGTTTGCATGAATTACCGAAATGGCTAAAGAGAGAGCGAGGAGAGAGATGTAATGCAAGGAGCTATTTGCGTCTTAAGATTATTGCCCATGAGGTAAAGAGGTTTGAGTGGTGAAGATCAAGGTGAATTATTCTTTCAGTGTTACTGGCATTGGTCTTTGATTGTCATTAATTTAAGGAGACATTTGTGTTGCTGATTTTGTAACAATTGAGTTTTGGATTTTTTGGAATTTGGGAGGTCATAAGTAATTGTCCACGTATTTCAAATTGAATATAGTGAATATGAAAGGATTGGGTATTTGAAATCAAATGTAACTTTAAGTTTGCTTTATTAGAGTGAGATTAATGATTCATGGTTAATTTTATCCGGGTAAAAGTCTGGATGGATTGAATGATG
>JAQGAD010002573.1:0-13010 GCA_034696625.1 Isotomurus palustris
CCCGCGCTTCCACGGGACCAAGGTCATCCCGTCAGGACGCTTCCCATCCGACGTGGAGCACCCAGCAGGCTCCCGCATAGACGGGACTCCTGCAGAGTGCAGTGCGCGAAGAATTACGTCATTTGCGCCCTCATGACGGGATAGACGCCCTGCACTGCGACGGCAGGAAAGGCCATGATGGCCGGAGGCGTTAACTTCGGCTCCGCAAGGACATTTATGGGGGACACAGACGTCGGCACCCAAACGTAGGGCTGCTGCAACCCGAAACTGCTCATTGGAGAGGAGAGTCCCAAGTTGAGGAGAAGGGAGCGTCTGGAGCCACGCCCCAGACTTCGGGGCTGCACAGGCAAGAAGACGAGCTTTGTCCGCAGAGGTTGTGGCAGCCAAACTAAGGCCTTCAATGAGGCGAGAGACCTCAGGTTCCTCCCAAACCCCCTGCAGCGATCTTCTCTCAGTGGGAGGCAGTTCACGAACCCCTCCAAGGGTCCACATAACTTCAGCCTCCTCCAGGCCCACGTCGTGAGCGAGTAGGTCAGAGGGGAGGAGACTTTCAACAAGGGGGAGGACGCTGTGGAAGGACGCGAGAAAGCACGGTATCGCCACATCCACAGCATGCCTCACCCCAAGCCCCCCAAACCTTACAGGCAGCCCAGACTGAATCCAACCCTCAGGCGAGAGAGACACGTTCAAGATGCTCTCGAGGGCCGACTTAAGCGTTGCATCATACGCCCCCAATTCCAAAGACTTTCTCCAGGTGGGGGCACATCGAAGGAAATAAATGAGGCGTGGAACAGAAATCGACGCACGGAGGAGAAAAAAGGCGGAGTGGGTCGACAAAGCACCCAAACGCGATGACAGAGTAGCCAGCTTCTCTGTCTTTGCGACGATGACGGCGGCTGCAGCGTCATCCGTGAGGGGACCACCAAGTAGGACAGCGTTGGTGGGGCCGATAACTTGGATTTTTGGGGCGGCCTGACGAAACAAAATGAGGGCCTGATCCCTCGCCATGGCATCACCCCCCAGTAAAGCCACTTCACACTTGTCTTCATTTAAAAAGAGTCCTGCCTCTGCTCCCATCACGCGGATTAGTTTAAAGGCGTGTAATACCTTCTCGGGGTCGTCCCCTACAGTCCCATCGTCCAGGAACCAAATGTTCAGTTCCGTCTCCATTGCTCGGACGATGGGCTGGATAGCAAGAGCGAAGAGGGCGGGGCCGAGGGGGTCTCCTTGCTGAACCCCAAGAAGAGATGGAATCCTCCTGTCCCCATAGAAAAGGTCCGATGGTGCTTCGTAAGCCGAAGCTACAAACGCGAAGAACTCAGGTGAGATGACCTTTACAGCGCTGAGAACTGCGTCCCGTCGAACTTCGTTGAATGCGTTCCTGAAATCCACCTTCAGGAACGCCTTTACTGAGTCGTGGTGGGCGTTGAAGTAAACGCGGGCGGCGTGAGCACCTGCCTCTGCCCCGCCTCTGATGCCCACCCCCAATTGATGGGGGGTAAACTCGTCCACAAGAGTCCCGTGGATCCTTCCACACACTATCTTCGCGGTGAGGCGACGCCAGGTGTTCCCAACCGCAATTGGGCGAATCCCTCCTGTCTTTTTCTTGAGGGCAGTGAGGGCAGCACCAAAAAAAACTTTCCGAAAAGAGACAGGAACACCCCCACTTAACACAAGATTGGCGAAAACCACGATGGCTTCGGCCAGCTTTTCGCCAATATCCCCAACTTGAGCTCCTAAAAGATCCTTCAGGATCTGTGGGCGAAGAGCGTCCAGTCCCCCCGCAGACCCGGGGGGGAAAGATTTCGTCGCCGACTCTACTTCCTCCACGGACACTGGCAAAGGAGAGGCAGAATCCGGTGCCTCAGGGAAGAAGGAGGGCTGAGGGTGTGGTGGATGCTTTTCGAGGAGTGCATCCACCGTCTCCTGAGTGGGCGGGGCTACCACGTCATCGGAGGAGACCAGCCTGATGGCACCCCGAATGTCTCCGTCCGCAAGTTTCGCCTCGACTTTTTTCGAGACGTCGTTGGCGAGCGAACCGTTTCCTCCCGGACGGCGAGGAGGACGTGCCTTGGGTACGGCACTTGGGTCTGAAGTCCAAGCAACAGCAGAGGACTTAACCCATGAGGTCAAGTTCTTGACCTTATCAGCCGCTGTAGGGACAGCGAGGACAGCGTAAGGAAACAGGAAAAGCCTCCCCCAAACGTCCTCATCTCCAGAGGAAGTGACGGCGGTGAGCGCTTTAGTGAGCGCGCGAGCAACCTCCAGCCGCGCTCCCTTGGGACACCGACGGAGAGTGGGAACCGACATTCTCAGGGCCGCCAAATCCTCACCCCACTCCTTCTGTTGCGGATTTTGTTGTTGCTGCTGCTGCGATAGAAGAACCTCCGTCCACTGGAGGCCAGAAAAATGATTGCTTGCCGCATCACGCGGGCCTAACCGACGTGAGGAGACGGAAGGGAAGAGCTCCTTAATGTATTTTCCAAGGACGGCTTCCGTGACCCCACCTTCCCCAGAATTCTCCGCCCAGGCGCCATAGCGCGCAAAAACATCTCCCTTAGGGAGCGAAGCACCCGGAGACAAGGCTAGATGCTCCAAAAGCCATCGGGCATCCGCACTGGCTATGTCTTTCCTCGTAGCGTGAGGGTAAAAGGAGGGGACAGGGGAAATTGAACACCTCCTCCGGGACGATTCAGAAGAAGCAGCAGTAGGCGACACTTGGGAACGTGGAGCAGACGAAAGATGGCTCCGTTGCTTGGGCGCGGAAGAGGGGGTTGCCGACATGAACCTCCAAAAATTAAAATGGGAAACGCCCCAAAAACAAACTTTGGCCCCCAAAACTCAAAACGCTTAGGACTGGTACTACACTAGCACCACCCACCAGGTGTGGTGAGGAAAGAAAACGCGGTGGGGGGATGCCCAGGGGCGGGCACAAAAAATTAAAACATAAAGAGGAGTTAAAAGAAGATGCTCAACTGAGCAGTGTGTGTGTGTGATTCAAAAGTTCAGAAGTTTGTTTGGTCTGCCGCGGCTGACCAAGCCTTTCACAAAGTCCAACAGGCAATTGTGGAAGACCTCACGTTGGCTCATCCAAATTTTGTCGAACGTTCGTTCATCGGAAAGATGCGTCGGATGTTGGACTAGGAGCAGTACGCTCACAACTTTTCGAATATGACGAAGAACGAGTGATTAGTTTTGCGAGTAAGACTCTTACTTCCGCTGACTGAAATTACTCTACAGCGGAGAAAGAATGTCCAGCAATTATATATAACCTCGAGAAGTACCGTGAGTGCCTCGAAGGCCATAAGAACATGACAGAGACCGACAACACGGCTCTCACGTATCTTTATAAGATGAAAAACACTCATGGGCTGGGCCTGGAAGTTACAGGAGTGGTCACCTTTAATAAAACATATTCGTAACGTTGGTGCAGACTTTCTTTCACGCAATCCAACAGTTGACAATACCCCAGTTGACCGCGAACCTAACTACATGTGTCCCCTTTACTGCTGAGTTACCCAAACAACTCTGCAGTTAAATCTTACCCTAACTTGTCAATTGACCCGCGAAAATGTTTGTGAACACCAGCAAAGGGATTGGCGAAGAGATTTAAAATTAGTTTAATGGTGATATGTATGCTAAGTTTCTGGATACATATCTGGAGTTTTGTACAGAGTGCAAGATCAATCACTGCTCCCAGTGATTCCAGAGTCCTTGGTTCTAGTAGTCCTTCACGCAGAGTACAGGAGTACATCCAGACATGTACCATCTGTTAACGAGCCAAGCCCGACAATCGGAAACCTCCAGGATTAACGCAGTCTTCATCTATAACCAGTCCGTGGGAGAACTTGTACATGGATCTCATGGGACCATACGTCAAAGCTTTTTCTGGAGGGTATACCTACATCCTCGTTGTGATCGACAACTTCACAAAAAGGACGGAAATCTTCGCTCTTTGCGATGGGACCGCTTTAAGGATTGGGAAAATAGATTTCTCCTTTTTCTTTCCATGGCAATTAATAACTCCCAACAAGAGTCTACAGGCTATGCTCCTGCTCAACTACTTTTACATCGAAAGTTCCTTTAGATGTCCAAGTTTGCCTTCCTTCTAGCTCCGTTCAGACAGACCTTAAATTATTTCCTCAAAAAAAGGAGAAAATTATATTTAGGTAGGGACTTCCCACTCTAAGAAAACCTACAGCTGCGAATGCCTATTCACTGGCATTGCATAACAGATGTAACTGAACGGCAGTGTTGATATGGATGTTTATTAACTAGCATCGCGGAACTCGAACTTTCGCAATCCGACTTACCTCGTCCATCCATATTGTCAAAATCTAGACTGTTGTTAAGGGGGCACATTAGTGTGTAGAAAGTGAGAATCAAGGGAAAATGGTCAGAGTTTATTTTACAGTCGAAGGTCGCAAGAACACTGATAAATTTATTAAGTGCTACTGATTAATTCAGTGCTATCATCATCGCATCAAATAAGCACTTAAATCCCTATTAATACAATATAAATATAAATACATAAATATACACCAACAGATTTTCCTCGGATACTTTCAGATAACAACAAATCTCCCGGCATGTTATATCATTATTAAAAATCTCCCGTGATACTTAACATTCTTAAAAAAACCCGTGACATTCACTCACACTTTTCACACTCCCACCTTGACCTTTGCCAACATAGAAAAGGTCAACTATTCACTAACAGTAAGACACCTATGACGCCACTCGGGGCTTCAAGTGCTGTCGACTTCAAGTGACGATTACATCTCCAGAATCCTTCTCCTTCAGCAAATTACCAACTACATCAGAATCCTTCTTCTTCAGCAAATTTTCATGTCTAGAATCCTTTTTCTTGTGCAGCAAGTTTCCATCTCGAGAATCCTTCTTCTTCAGCAAGTTTTCATCTGCTTCAGTCACTGACAGATGTATCAGCTTCTTCACTGCACGAAGCAACATTCCAGTAGTAGCCCGTACTCGAGCAACTCGTTCTACTGCATATTTTCCTGGGATTAGTTGTTCTACTTTTCCAAGGGGCCATTCCACGCGTTTTTTTAAGTCGTTTTGAATTAACAAAAGCGGTCCCACCTTTAGTTCGCTCTTCTTTGGAGAGGTCTTCATCCGATGGACAAGTAATCGCAGGTACACGCTTGGAAACCAACTACGTAAATCTCCTCGCAGCTTCTGACTATAACACAGTCTTTGGTTCAGCAGTTCCAGTCTGGGAATTGTTTTAGGTTATGCCGGTGCAACTCGAAATTGCACAGTAAAACTTCCACCGATTTTCTTTCCCCGTAGGAACACACTACCGACGCAAGCACTAAAATTTGCCTCGCAACGACACGTGTGGCGGCAATTGTAACTTGTCAAATTAGTCTCCTGTTAACCATCTCACTACCTCGACTTCGGCTAGAAAAGACAGTTCCGACTTCCACTTGCAGAACTTGTTCCTATTTCTTCTCCCACCGTCTCATCCAAACTGAGTTTCTTGGAAAACACCTCCTGCAGAAGTATTTTAAGGATGACGCTGACTGGAGCACTGAATCCTATACTGTCAAACACTCGATGGGCTGCTGATAGGATTTGTGTTTTTGTGACTATTGCATGTCAACGTCACAACAATGGCGATACTCTTGCACTGCTTTCACAGGCTTATAAATACCACCACTCGAATTGGAGATCTGAGAGTTTCTATCTTCACAAATTCTCTTCATCCTAAATCTTCTCATCATAATCTCTGGTATCAGTTCTGTGAGGTTTCGACCCTTCTCCAGGCATACGTTTTCTGCAGCTTTTCCTTTTTCTTTTGCTGAATCGTTGAACACCGGTCTCTGTGCTTTGCTAAGCTGAATGGCGCACAGCAACGAACCAACATTTTCTGAAATTAGACCTTACTAAGGTACATTTTTCTCAGTGATTGTTAATGTTAGAAGGAAGTGGAACAGCTCTTTTGAAAGCTGAAAACCTTGTCCCGCCAAATCGGCTGAGATTGACAAGTAAGTCAATTTATTGCGTGAGCGAGGAGTAATCAAAAAGTTGAAAAGTGTGTACTCCTCTCCGGTACTTCTCTGCAAAAAACCGAACAGAGAATGGAGATTCTGCATTGGCTACAAGTATATCAACTCCCTCACTACTCATGAAACGTACCCTATCCCTCGCATCCACGACCTACTCAAAAACTTTCTAAAGCTAAATATCTGAGAACGATGGGTGCAGTGAAGGGCTACTGGTAGATTGAGATTGAGGAGAAGTATACTGCCTTCATGAGCGAGCGGTTCAACTGCACGCCATTTGCGCTCAAAAACGCCATGATGACATATCAGAGAATGATGAACGAGGTTCTTCACGGCCTCGAGGATTTTGTATTATCAACATGGATGATGTTGTCATCTTTAATGAGTCATTTAATGACCACAAAAACCACCTCCAAAAGGTTTTAGAGCAGTTCCGGGACACTGGAATATTGCTGCTTTCCTGCAAGACAAAATTGGGTCCATCAAGGAGTATCCACTTGCAAACACACGTAAACAGCTCTTGCCGCGGGTTCTTGGGAAAGGTCGGCTACTACCACTCCTTCGTTGAACGATTCGCAGATATCGCTGAGTTCTTGATGGAATGACATCTCCAAAGAAGAAGTTTAACTATACTCCCGAGTTCTAGAAGGTTTCTGAAGCACTAACTGCCTTGGGGGGAGGATGGTGGGAGCCCCCTTGTGAGGTCGCTCAAAGCCATTCTGAGAAGGATGATAGGAACTGCTAGGCTGAGTCGACGCGAACTAGAGAAATTTTTAGTGTCTATTGCGTACACTATGAACAATCGGCCTTTGACGACGTTGACTGAGGATGCAGATGACCTGACGCCTTTAGCACCTTCAATGTTCATGAAGGAATTACATGCTGGGGGATTGCCGGAACTGAATAAGATCGTCTCAAATGATATCCAAGACGTATTCAAGCATTCATTTATTCAACTACATTCGGACTCTTTGGAAAGCCCTGGAGTGCAGATTCCGGAAGCAGTATTTGGCGCAACTTGTTCAGAAGAAGAATGAACATGAATTGATGCCATTGCGAGTCTGTGACGTCGTTTTGATTGGTGCAGACAGTCTATGGCCTCTTGGAAAGATATTGGAATTGATCCCTGCTAGAGACGGGAAGACGCGAGTGGCAAGGGTGAAGACTTCACGTGGACAGGTCATTTGTCCTGTGCAGCGGATTTATCACCTGGTATGGCAACTCAAGTCACTTGCAAGGGTCAAGCCACGGGGTCGTAAATCCCAGAGCCTCCAAATGTCCTCTCAGCTACTATTTAGGGTCGTAAATCCTAAATTCCCTGACTAAGATTAAGCTGGATACTCTTGCAAATATCTAGCTCCATATGAAGTGCATATATGGCAAGGGTGAAGACTTCACGTGGACAGGTCATTCGTCCTGTGCAGCAGATTTATCACCTGGATATGACAAGGGATTTAGTTGAAGAGATCCCTGAATGGGCCAAGAAGTCTGCTGAAGTTGCTCCGTAGAACGAAGAACAAGAAGAATTGAAAACTGAGGTCCCCGCGAAATTAACTCGTTTTGGAAGAGTAGTTAGGGAGCTTATTCGGTATGCTGGGTGGAATTATTAGTTAAGACTGTAGTTTAATTAGGTTATGCTATTACTTATTTGTTAATTGCGTAACAGTGGTGGGAGTATGTGTGATTCTCTCAATGCCCCGAGTACTTGCGTGTGTGACAGCTCAGTTCCGTTGTTGTACATGCCCCTAGTCGGAAAGCAGTATCGTTGCTCTAGTGTACACTTTAATCGGACTCAAGTTTTGAATAGTTTACTTGAGTTAAATAAAGTAACTAGGTTGTTAGTTAGTAAGAACTACACAGTTTGCCTTTTCCAATTCATTATCCGTGTGAACTATTATTCGCTGCGACGTGAGCTCTGACAGAACACATTGGAGTTCCGCTTTCGACGGGTAGTTGAAAGGCCTGCACTAAACAATTTACTGAGTAAGATTTACTCTATCATTAACACTATTTTAAAAGCATTCATGTCAATCTCGTGTGATTAGCGTCAGATTTTGCCTGCAATATTAAATTCTGAAATATTTATTAACACATTTCTTGTTCCTGACCACCTTCATAAATATTTATGAGGACTTCACTTAACCTGTGGCTTTACATACGAAATAAACAGATAATTCTAATTTTAACTGGAAGTTGCTTTCCCTAATATTTGGATTGCCAGTACTATCATAAAATCATCCCTTAAAGTCAATTCTAACGCTCAAGTTTCTGTTACGTCGTATTCATTGATTTTCTTCTTTTTTCTTTATTATGAATTTATTTTTCAAGTTCTCGCCGACTTGGTTGCTGAGTCCTTTTTATTCTGCCCCAAAGCAGTTAGTGCCTCCTTTGGTTAGTTTGTTCTAACTTGGTGTTTATCACTATCCCTTGCCGCACCGTGCGGGGACAGGCCCGGTAGGTCGAGGACTTGAACATCGCGGACATGAACGTCTCGACACTGAAGTTTGGGACAAGAATTTTTCGTAGGATGGACAAGGACATCTTAAACATGAACGTCTTGGTCTTGAACGTCGGACGGGCATCAATGTCTTATCAAGACGTTCAGTTAAACGTCTCGATTTTCACAAATACTCTTTTTGTGATTGTGTGTGGTTTCCTGTGGAATTTGTATTTTTCATTTAGTGACTCATATTTTGTAGGCCATGGTATTGCCATTTCACGTAGGATTTTGTAACTTTAACATAGAGTACTTTCAGTAAAAATTACAAAACACCTTAAACTATATACACGGTGATAGTCATAGTCATAGTGTAGTTTATTAACGTGAAAGGTAACACATAATTGGTTTACAATTCATTCCAGTGTTAGGTCACAACAGAAATAAGTTTTAAAATGGGGTTTCTAAAATCTACTTATCATTGGTCACTAAAAAATTTTAGAATAGTAACAGTTGATTATATTAATGATATACATTAGGTTAAAACTGCGAATTATTAAATCGATTAAGGATTCTATCAATTGGTGCCGTGCATATAGTTTGAGGTGTTTGGTAACCGTACCTTAGTCGAAGTTCTATCTTCGATACATTTCTATTATGGTTCTATTTAGGGTTTTTCTATCAGGTAGATCACAAAAAAATTTATTTGGCTATTTTGGCGATTTAATATGGCTTTCACTCACCCAAGTATAAACAAAATACGCACGCAATTTGAATTCAATCGAGCGAAAAATGTTTGGTGTTTTAATTTCTGTTTGACTGCTATTTCACCCATAATCTTGAAACTGAAACTTAGACCAAAATTATGAACCCTTTACCATATCAAAATTCCGAAAGACTTGTGCAACAGAAAGTTAGTTCTGCCAAATTAAATAATTCATGAATAAGTTCACCAATACATCAACTGTACAGGCTAATCGAAGAGACGAACAAGAAACTCGTCGTCTTTTACGAGAAGATTATGGAAGTGTTGCTGGTCAAAGTCGAAGCGACACAAGAAGATTTTGATGAAGAAAATGATAGCGTGATGGAGTACAAAACGAAGTTCTTGGAAGCTCAAGTCCACTTCGAATTCATCTTCGGACGAGACCAAGTGGTGATAGCCAGAGAAGCTGTCAAGAAAGGTTCTGAAGAAGCAGTAAATTTCAAGATGACAAGGAGCCTGCCTTCAGAGGGTCGGAACAAGAAGTTCCAACAGATCATCGAAAACTCAACAGCAACTACGACAGATCCGTACCGTTGTACAAGGGAGAAGTACGCGAAGAGTTGTCTGCTTGACGAGAAAAGGTATGATACCACAGACTGTGTCACCATCGCAGAGATGTCTACGGAGAAGGAGAAGAAGATTCTCAGAGAGAGAATACCTTGCTTCGTCCGTCTTCCTACAGGGCATGAGGCGAATGTGCGTGAAGAAAATGTGGTATGCAACGGTAATGGACAGACTTATCCAAGATGGAAGTGTCTAGAGAAGAATGAAGACGAGGAGGTGAAGAACTGCCAAGAAGGTTGTGTCGTGAACCTACCTGAAGCTGTGAAGGAGGTAAAGAACTACCAAGAGGGTTATTTCATGACCCTGCCTCACACTGTGTTGTTTGAGATGAAGATTCATCAAAAGAAGGAAGTAATTCTGCTCGAGACGCCGGTTACGACGCTCCAAGGGCCCAAACAAGAAAGAAGAGTTCGTCTTCATATCGAAAAAGGGTAACAGAAGTCGCGTTGCAGTGAAAAAGTAGAAGTTATTCCAGTGAAAACTTGTGGAGAAGAAGACAGTCCCTCAGAAGAAGGCTGTCGAACAGAAGAAGACTGCCGAGCAGAAGAAGACAGTTAAACAGAAGTAGAAATCTTCAAGAAGAAGTTCGGCAGGAAAGCTTTGTTGGCCTCTCGTTCAGGGGATGGTGGATCATGTGTGTCTTTAGAAGAGACCGAGTGGCCAGTGTGCAAGACTCAGTGTAAGCCGGAAGTCGCTGTACAAGGACAGAAGAAAGAAGGTGCCGTGTACTCGTCACTCGCCTATTCCTCTTGGTACAACGAAACTACTTTGTTTGGAGGCCTGTGGAGAAGATCAGTGGAATCGGCGAGAAGTATCCTGAACGTCGGAGCGCTCGTGTGGAATCGCCAAAACGTGAGAGAGCTGGAGGAATTTCCTCGTGGAAAGGCGCAGGAACTGTTCACAGGAAAAGTCGGTGCAGGACGAGTCGCTCGAGATCGAGTTGCTGTAGGAATCAACTTTGTTCCAGTGGAGAAACTCGGAAGCAGGTGGAAGTCTGCAGAAGGAGATTGGAGACTGGAGATGGAATCGACAACAGGAGTGGAAAACGAATGCAACCTACAGTGTCGTCTCAAGTTTCATCGCCAGTGTTCTCATCAGTGTGTAGTGTTTAAATGAAAATGTAATGTGTCTGAATTTGGAAATGTATTTGTAAATGTATTGTTTAGTGTTGACCTTTCCAGTGATTGAAAGGTCAAGGTGGGAGTGTCAAAAGTGTTAGTGGATTTTCCATAAGTAGTCTAAATATTTGGACCCCCCGGGGTACGAATTGGCACCCCCGGCGTACGAATCTGTACAATAGTATGATATGTGTATTTGTGTTTATTCGGTAAAGTATCCGTAGTGATATAATTGTTTTATCGTAGTGTGAGTAATTGTCTGTGAAAATTGCTCAGTGTTCTCCCGATCTTCGTAGAGTGAAGATCTCTCCTAGCCAATAAAACTCTGTCATTTTTTCCGTAAATTCTTCGTAATTTTTGCTAAGTCATCATTTTCTGTCGAGATTCGCCTAAGTCCTAGATTTTCCTTATTTTCTGCACAAAATCTGCCCCCTTAACTAGTCTAATTTTGACAGTATCAATGAAATTTTGACACTTTCAGCTTCGTTGAAATCCTTCTTTACAGTTTCTTCTCCAACGATCTGCACATATGCGGATTGCCTGAAAAAAACTTGAAGAAGATTTGATCATAAAGAAATTTCCCTTCGTACTCTCCTACGGCATGACCTCTTCATCGCGTTCTTCCTGTGTTGCATCGATATTGATAAGCAACATTTCCATAATCTTCTCGCTCAGGACGACGAGCCTCTTGTTCGTCGCTTCTACTAATCGGAACCACTGCTGACACCGTCGCACTTATGCGGGATTACCTCTATTAATTGCCATGTTTAATTGCCTGGCAGTGATATAATTTAATTGATATTTTTACTGAAGCGTTCATTTTGACAAATTTACTTCATTAATTACAAAATGCGTTTAAACATTTATTACAGAAGAGGATTCATTTTTATTATAAATTCTACTTCTAGCAGTGTATATCTCTAAATTAATCTCCTTCGGTAGCTTTACCGTAAATATATCTCTAGTACTTTCAGATCGATAAAGTCGGTGTGAGCAAGGGACGGTTTGGCGCATAACACCAGTAAAGAAATAATTGATTGTAAATTTGTAAAGCGGTGTCTGTTGGGAAGGTATAAAAAAGAATATTTTTAGATACAAGATTCTTCAGAAAATTGGGCAGGTGGAGGGGGAAGGACATCCGGCTCCTGTCATAATCTCTCCATTTCTGTAGACGTGTCTGTGGCGACGGAATAATGTCTGTAAGTTAGAAACTCTGGACTCATTTGACCCCCACCTGCTGGTCCAACTCCCCCGATGATTCCCTTGTTGTTCCCTTTTCCTAGTCGTGTGAGAGGGCTGTAAGTACTCGGAGTGTAGTGATGGTGTTCACACAAGTAGCTTGAATGATTGTTACAGCTATCCCTACAATGGTAACCTCCATGAGTTCCTACTGTGTGTGTTGTATTTAGAACGTCTTGAACTCGATTATTATCTGCTTTGCCGATCTCCTGTTGACGATGGAGACGACGGTTTTTGATTTTTATGACCATTAGGAGGATCATGAGGAGAAAGAAGACGAGCATTCCAACACTCGCACCAACTATCACTCCCAGGCGTCTGTGGAGGAAAGAAAATTTGTCTTTTCCCGAGACAGACGATGTGTTGATCTAATTGAGAGGCACAAAGGTTAATTTTGGTTTTTAATGCGTACACAGTTTAAAAAGAAAGTTGTACCTTCGTGCATCTGGAAATCGGAGAGTCGTGAAGTACAGTTTCAGCAGGTAGCAGTGTCAGAGCGCTATTAGTTATGTTTGAGTTGGGGTGAGAGGACAATCCGAGTACGCAGACGAGGTATGGAGTGCCGGATTCCAAATCTGGAATTCGGTACGCTCTGGAAGTGGCTGGGAGTGTGTGAGTCCATTGAATTCGGCTATCGTGGTTCAAAGCGTGGTAGCCAATCAGGTAGCCATTCATTGCGGGGTTGTTGCGTCCTTGCCACGAGACTATTGCTGATGATGGCTGTACTTCCTTTTAAATCGAAAGAAATTTTAAATTAATTAATTCGTGAATAAAGCGTCTAATTAATTGCATTCTTTATAACCTCTGTAATTACCTGAATGTCAACTGTGACGATAGCAGGAGAAGAGCAGAATGTATCC
>JAQGAD010002574.1:0-13009 GCA_034696625.1 Isotomurus palustris
CGTTTACTTACTTTCCTTCAAGAATCGTTGAATTTCTTCATACTGAGGCACTTCAGGCAAATTCTGACTCTGAGCATTTTGTCCTCTATTATTTCCAGAATGATTGGTATTGTTGAACACAATGACTTCCGAGGGACTAATATTCAGACAGTTTTAAGGGCAAATTAGAGTACAATCTTGAGATTGCTAAGAGAAAACTTTAGCTGATTAAGCTGATGTCCAAATAAAAACTTACGAAGGAGGTCCATTGTTTCCGTCAGGAGAACGCTTTCTTGGCTCAATGTTATCCAGTTTATGCGAATGTGTGTTTAATCCTAAAGGCCAGTCAAAAATTGATTAACAAAACTACTATTGTAAGCCTAGAGTGTTTTGTCTCGTAAGTCTCAACTCAATAGCCATATTCAAGATAATTATTACTTACGTGCTTTAGCTGCAGTAGTAAGCCTACTAGTAGGTTTATTGGACAAGAACATCTCACTTCTGAAGGTACACAGTTGCAGTACTTAATAATACTTTGGAGCAAAGTTGATATCGGTTTGATTCAGTTTGTCTTTCAGTTTTCCACTTGTACAAACAATTTAAAATACTGTTGATCTCCTTTCGCAGTCTCACCTTCACACAAGTCCTAAACAGCTCTTAATTATTCAGCAAATATCCGACTGTTGGCCCAATCAGAGGATACACTGCTTCCTGACTCCGTCACGAATTCACAAGCAATTGAAATGAAACGGGAAAAATCCAGTCGAATTCTCGTTGTTCCTGCCAATGTCAATTAAAGTACGTAGTTAATAAATGAGCTAATGAACAGGCATGGTCATAATCAATAATTATATTAGTGTTCTTACGGTTTCGCGTCTTCACGCTATCACTTCTAGTTTCAACCCCCACCGATTTGATGTGTAGATGTGTGTTAATTAAGTAAGGAAAACAAGTTGCGTAACGACCCGGAAGGAAGACTTTTCGAGAAGACAGCGGTTTCGACAGTTGACCTTCGACCTTCAGTTGTGGGGGAGGCAGTGATACTACCTTGTGCGACTGACCTCCTTAATCAATCATGACGGAACCGAAGCACAAGTCACACGCGATGTCGGAAGATTTTGAAATTCACAGAGAAGCGGAAGATGAGGACCGAGCAAAAACAGAGTTGGACATGCGGCTGATGAAAATGATGCTTTTCCGAGTGGTCTCATGACAAGAGGAGTCTCTCCATGGCCCACTCTTCCTTATGACGACCTACCCGCGAAATTCAAACCTCCTTGACACAAACACAAACAAACTGGGAGGTGGATTCATTTCATAATTCAAAACTTTCAACCGAAGTTTCTTGATTTTTGGAGAAGACACTTCAGTCAAAATGGCCTTTCAACCAGCTCAACCAAAGAAAGCAGTGCCAATTTTTGGCAAACAGAAAGTCAACTTCAGTCCGATGTCTCCAATCACACATCTGTGTGTTTCAAACAACAAAGTAGTGATTGCGATGCAGAATAAAGTCATCTTGAAGATTGACTTACGTGAACCTGATAAACCACAGGGTAAGCTGATAAGTGTCTATTACGTACTTATTACAACTTATGTTTTTGGAAAGAAAGGATATTCGTTTATGATATGGATTGAATTTTGCAGAAATCGATCTTAAAAAGCATGAGATAGACGCTAAGTTGTCAAACATGTTTTTGGACCCGTCTGGAAACCACTTGATACTGACATTCAGCCCTAAAGATTCCGTCAATCCAGCAGAAGTGATGTACTTAGGACATCTAAGTGAGCGACCAAAAGACGTCCCAGCCCTTAGGACCCATATAATCACTGCAGTTGCATGGAATCAAGACCTTGACGTGTATACTAATAGCTCAACTTGTCCGTTTCTTTTGGGAACGTCTAAAGGATCGATATTTGAAGCTGAAGTGGTTAATGGAGATGTGAAGCAAGTCAAACAGGTGACTTTAGTTTTGATTATTGATAGTTTACGTCTGCTATGCGTGATTTCCAATATTCCAATGTTTCAACTCACTTGTATTGCTTTCAGGTGTATGATTTGGGAAAAGGCAGTCCATCAGTTATATCCGGACTGGAGTACTTTTTCCTTCCTAAAAGCACCAAAATTGCCATTCTTGTAGCTACTTCAAGAAGACTTTATCAGTTCGTTGGAAGTGTTCTGTACAGAGAAGAAAGGCCTTGGTTTGGGAATATTTTCAACTCTTACATTAGTCAAGGCTCTGAAGAAAATTATAAGGAATTCGGTCCACTTTCCCCACCTGGAGTGAAGCTCTTTTCGGATCATGCGGTGTCCAGACTTGACGTAAGATATGTCCCAGGACTGGCGTATCCTAGTTCGATTGCCTATCTGACGGACTGTGGCGTTATGGTGGATTGTAAAGTAAGAAAACTTGTTTTTTATTACTTAAAATCACTGGCTCGCTCATCAAATTAAAATTTTCCACTGATTGGATTCTCTGTAGACTTTGAATGGAAATTCCTCGTCTGCTAGTAATGAGGACGACTTCATATCGAAGATATCGTTGGTTCCTTACACCAAGAACCCAGTTCAAGCAAAGGAAATTGAAACGGGAGGTTCTAGCGCTTTGCCAAAATCTTTAGTGGCTACAGATTTTCATGTGTTGCTACTGTACAAGCATTCCGTTCGAGCTTTATGCGTTCTTAGTGGGGATGTGATATTTGAAGACAATTATGATGAGGTTACTGCTTGTTTGCAAGGTTGCTTATGATTCTGTGCAACTCATGAAACATTCTTCATTTGCTTTACTAATGGTTTAGGACAAAGGCAGGTTGCTGAATGTCATCTGTGACCCGGTTCGTGGAACTATCTGGTGCTTTACTGAAAAACTAATTTTCAAGTATATCGTAACTGATGAAGAAAGAAACATCTGGAAAATATTTCTTGAGAAAGGCGATTTCATCAAAGCCACAGAGTATAGTAAACATGATCCTGAAAAGATGGAAGTAATTTCAATGAAACAAGCGGATCATTTCTTTGCAAAGAAAGAGTATGTTTTGTATAAAATTTCATTTAAGGGGTCAGATGTGTAGCTTTAATATAATATGTCCTGCTCACACTGAATAGTTTCGAGATGAGTGCTATGTACTATGCCATGACAAAAGCATCGTTTGAAGAAATTGCATTGAAGTTCGTCCAGGTTGATAACTCTCATGCCTTGAAAACTTTTTTAATGAAGGTGATAAAGAGTTTCATAATGATGCATCAATATATTTCATGTAAGTTTATCATTATGAGTCTGACCATAATATTTGTTTCTGTAGAAAATGGGCAGTCTGAAATCCAACGACTTGGCAAAAATCACTGCTTTAGTACTTTGGTTGATCGAAATCTTCCTGAATGAGCTTGGTACACTAAGGGATTTTGGTAAACAGGACACTGCAGATTACAGAAATCTTGACGATGAATTTCGTCATTTTATGACACAACCATTAGTTAAGGTAAGATTTCCACCAAAATATTACGGTGTAGCATCATTTGATATAGTAGCTTGTAACGTTCATAGTTTTTATTGCATTTCAGGATTGTGTTTCGAAGAATAAGAAAGCAGTATATGATTTGATGGCGAGTCACGGAGATAAAGAAAATCTCATTCACTACACGCTAGTGATGAAGGATTATGACGAAGTAATTGAAAATAGTATCTCTAATGGACAGTACCAATCAGGTAACCAGTTAAGTTATAACTAAAAAAATATTGTATCGCTAATAGAAATGTAAAAATCATTCAACTAATTTTTCATGGTTCTCAGCCCTTACCACGCTTTTAAAGCAGAAAGATGCTTCATTATACAGTCGGTTTATTCCTGTACTTCTTGACAAGGACCCCAAGTCTACAATTGATGTTCTTATCACAGCTGGAAGAATGTTGAATCCTATAAAGTTACTTCCAAAGTTTTCAGCCAAACTAGAACCAGACATCGTAAGAACCTATCAAACTGTCTGTCGTCTGCAGAAATGTTAATATCGATTAGTAACACTTTATTGCTGCACCTTCAGGCGATACAAGTGACGAGATATTTGGAGCATTGTGTTAATACGTACAGAGTTCAAGATCAAAGCGTTCATGACTATCTTGTCTCTCTGTACATACACTATTTCCCTTCAGAAAAGCTCATGGAGTATTTGGAACATCAAGGGTCCAATGAACATACCGTTCGCTACGATCCTAAGTTTGCCTTGATGATGTGCCTGGCAAAGCAGCTCCATTACCCATCCATTCACTTATACACCATGATGGGTCAGTACGAAGAAGCTGTGGCATTAGCTATTGGAGTAGATTTAGAGCTAGCGAAAAAAGTGGCAAATTTTCCAGAGGATGATGTAGAGATGAGAAAAAAATTATGGCTGAAAATTGCGAAACATGTAGTTAAAGAGAAGAATAATATTCAGCAAGCTATGGATTTCTTGCAACAATGTGATTTACTCAAAATTGAAGATATTCTCCCATTCTTTCCGGATTTTGTCACAATCGACCATTTCAAAGAAGCAATCTGTGCTTCGCTTCAGGAGTATAATCAACACATTCAAAATCTGAAGTATGAAATGGATGAAGCAACTAAGTCAGCTGAAATCATTACTGAGGAAATCCATACGGTCAGGAATAGGTAATAATTTAAATATAACAAACCAGCAATGACGATGCAACTTAAGGTGAATAAAATTAATTTGTTTACATAATTATCGTTTAAGATGTGCCATTGTTCGGGTTGTGGATAAGTGCACAGTTTGTGAAAATACTTTGATCATTCGAAACTTCTACGTATTCCCATGCGGTCACAAATTCCATGCAGATTGTCTTCTATCCGAGGTTTACCCAACTTTAACAGAACCGAGGAAAAAATTGCTACACGAGCATCAAGTAAGTGTATACTGAATATTTTGCATCTTCGTGTAATTTGAATGTGCTAAGTTGAGTGTTGTTTTGTTCGAAACAAGAAACGATTAAGTGAGGTTACAAACAGTCAGGATTCACAGTCAACCGGTTCATCAGCTATCAGCAGGAGGGACGGAGTGAAATCGGATATCGATGATATTATTGCTTCCGAATGCATCTATTGTGGTGACACGATGATTAAGTAAGATACTTTAATACTTGTTACAAATCTTAATGGCTGCTCATTATTTATTTTTAACCAAGCAATAATTTGTATTTTTAATATGCGTTGTGCAGGCTAATAGACACCCCATTTATTCCTGATGATGACTACAACCGGGTGCAACGAGAGTGGGAATAAGTACAGCACATCGCATATTCATTATAAATCGCTATATTTTTATGTTCCTTTTATTTATTGTCTTTCTAATTTCAATATGCTACTAACTCGGAAATACAACTCATTCATTAGTGTACAATATTATGATGGTCTGAATTGTAAGGCTAATAAAGTTTTTAGTGTCTGTCACTGACAGAGATCAGACGTAATTTGCATATTTTGAGTCATAAATAATTTGGTCCCTCACGTTTACTTAAAGCTCTTCAGAAAACTTGAAGCACTGTTCATGATTGATCATTAAAACAATAGTGCAAACTAGAAAACTTGCAAAAATAACATTTACTTTTTACCAACAAACTACCACATAATGTACTAATAATACTATTCACATTATACGCTGATACAATTGCAATTTCTGAGATTCCTGTTTCCATTAAAGCAAAGCTTCTTCCTTCTCTTGTGGCACGACGTTCATAAACTTCTGTAGAAATATTGTACAGCTTCGTGCAGCGGAAGGAGCAGCTGTGCTGCCCCATTTCAATATAAAAAATGCTGGAATGCCTGTGAGAGTGATCAAAGTTCCATACCCTAAACAGAGTTAAATTTCAGAATTATAAACGAATCCATCCTTAATTTCATTTAAGCTGACACTCGCTCGCTTGTGTAGATAGATACCTGTACTGGCAGGGTCTGCAACTATAGAACACGTTACAATGAAGAAAGTACATATAATGTAAAGAATAGGCAGAACTAGAGAAACTTTGATTGGTCTTGGGATGTGAGGCTGAGTCTTCCGAAGAACAAGAAGAGCAGCAACAGCTACTCCAGTGGAAACCCACAGCACAAAACTAACGTAATTTATAAGAGTGTAAATCGATCCCACGAAAAGAAGTAGAATAGAAATTCCGCACTACACACAGGAAAGAAAGATAAGAAAATCATTCATGAGCGATTTAATTCTCCATTTTGTGATTCTGAAGAATAGTTTCCCGTAGGCGATTTTTTATGTGTACAAAAGGCATTTTAGATTTTAGACTTGTTGAGTTCTCACTTGAAACAACAAGGCTGGAATAGGAGTGAAATACTTCGGATGAATGCATGAAAAAATTTGCGGAATTTGTCCGTCATCTGCACCCGCAAAGAATAGTCGAGCTGAAGTGAAGAGAGTTCCATTAACTCCACCAAAAGTTGACAATGCTACGAAAATGGGAATCATCCAGTCGATGTGGAGTCTTTTGAACGTGTGCTCTCCAAACGCCTGAGATGGAATGTCACGCAAGTGAATTCTAATTTCATCTCTACAAGATCTCTACAAGTGTTCTGTTTAAGACATGAGAAACTCACCACAGCCACAGCAGATGAGCTGAGAATGTCATGAGGACTCAGCACTATGAAATACGCAATATTAGCTAACACATAAATGATTGTAACCAGAGGCAGTCCAATCCAGATCGCTCGTGGGAGATTCCTAATTAAGTGAGAAGGAATATTTTATAATTAATTAATGTCATTCGGAATGCTTTTATTGCTCGTTTTCATAGGTGGCAGGATGCAAATCCAATAGCAGTTTGCATCGACTGTATATATTCATCAATTTAAAAAAATTGCAGTTATTGCTTTGCAGACACTACATTGCAAGTATCACAAATTTTGGTTGATATTGATCAATTATTAGTGCTATTATTAATATATACGCGATCAATAAAATTCGCTACGAAATCTACGCTTCCTTCCCATTCCTATATAGTTCCTAGAAACTTAAAAGTACATACGCTATGCTGCATAATGTAGTATAAAGTCTAAGATGTCTATTGTTCATTTGATTTCCCCTACTACATGACATCTTCCATTCCATGCAGCCCAGTATTACTCATTCCCATTTCCACTTACAAGTAATAATAGTAATAGTAGTAGATGTTCCATGGATGGAAACTGGAATCCCAACTGGAGTGAAAAGTGGTGTGCAATGATGCTTCATATATATTTCTCCACACCACTTCTCACACTACTTGAGCCTACAAACCCTGGTCAATTTCTATTCTCACTGAGAAACCTACGCTGAATTGTAGTATCGATCTTCTGTCCCTTTCACCTCCGCTTTCAGCAAAAGAAAAAGGTTTCATAGTTTTATCTTATTCTTGTGGAAGTGTTTGAATGACCGAGGAGAAAGTCAGCTTAACTCTGGTTTACTCTTCTCCAATCCTGTAAAATCTTTACACAGCGTATAGAACTTGTTGATTCAGAGATGCTGAAGGACACGTTATAGAAAAAAGAATGGAGCATCTCATGAATATCCGTTCCTTTGCGTGCTACGCATTACCACTTGAGGCATGCCTGCTCTGCCTTTACATTTCAGTTGTAAGGAGTCCTAAATTCTAAGCAAGTGAGATTTTTACTTTTTTACCCACACGAAGGACCCTAATATTCTTAAAATTTCTTCGTAAAACTTTACTTGAAAGAGCCTAAAGTAGGGCCAAACATCCTTTAAGTAATTCTCGACCACGCACATACACCAACTGTTGCATGTGATTAAGTAGACGCCTACGTGAAACGGAAGGAAACCGAGGAAAGGCTACTCTGGTACTGTCTGGGTTTCTAACTTTTTGCCCAGGGTCGCAAATAGGTCGATGCCGGAAGTGTGCACTGTAATTTGAGAAAAAGCCCTTCACTTACTGATGATATCGTTTCGCACTGCAGCTATAATATGTTATTGCCTATTGTGGAAGGTATTGCTTACAACAAAAAGACTGTAGAACTCACTTTCCTAACAATTTCTTTACCTTAAAAGGAACTATAATTGCATTTTGATTATTTTTGTACTGAACTTTGAATACCACACCCATACCATCCGTCATTTCTAAGTCTAAAAAATTGACTTGGCTACAGTAATACTTACTTGTACGGATCCTGTAACTCTTGTGTAACCATGTTTAGATAATTCCATCCAGCGTAGGCGAACAATCCATTGTAGACCGACAGAGACAACATAGTGTAATCATAATACGAAGTTTCTGCAAAACAAAAGGTCGTAAAAGTGAGTTTTTGTATTTTTCAACCCACCCATGTGTAATGCTCGAAGTTAAGAAAATTATTGACTCACTGGATGGAAATGGAGTAGAAAATACATTTTCATCCAATTTTACTAAAGGTTCTTCTGCCACCAAACCTGTAGCATGATTTTTGGTCGAATTTTAATCCAAGATACAAAAGCACTATACGAACTTCAAAGACTAGTTATTATAATTAATTAACCTTGAATCAAAATTATTAGTCCAGCGAGAATGATCAAACCTAAAGCCAAAAGCTTTCCTGCTGTGAAAATCTGCAACGTTTACGAAAATTAATTATGTAATCTATATAGATAACTCGTGGATAACTCATAGACTCAAAACTTTAGTATGAATAAAAATATCAGGAAACTCACATCTTGAATTTTCATTGTGACCTTCACGCTTATGCAGTTGACAGCAGTCAACAGACCTAAGAAGGGAAACACAAGAACACAGGAAATGAAAAATCATACAATTCATACTCATAACTGAATGTCTTACGCATTACAGAGCTGTTTGTAAAACAGCATGCGAATTTTTTGTGCACATACTTTGTGATTAAAAACATGACTTCTAATTAACTTACATAAGCAACCAGCAGCTAATAGTTCTCTTGAGAAATCCGGTGGTGCACAATTCGGAAAAAATGGTTTAATTGCATATCTATACACAAATTCCCAAAATATTAAAACCCAGTCATACTCTTGAGCAATTTTTCATAGTCGCACACTTACTCTGCAAAGGTTAGAGCTACGACAGACCTGCAAACCAACACAAAAGTTCATATTATAGTTGTTTATCAAAAACTTCAACTCACTTAGATGAGAATTTGGAACATACGCTGTCGTTGGTCGGATAACCAAAACTGTCACCCACAAGCACAGAAATGCTGGAATCTCTCCAAAAGCCTCTTCAAATTAAATTTGTCACAATAGTGTTTAAAAAAATTACTTTGTTTATACGTGCAATACAAAATATTTAAATAAATACCAAGAATGTATGCATAATCTCCCCCCGAGCGAGTAATGCACGTTCCTGCGTGATCATAATATAAGCATATTTTATCAAATCCTATTATAAACTTTGTAGTCAAGATTCTTACCTAGCTCTGCAAAGCAGAGAGCTCCAATTAAAGAAAACACTCCACATAATGCCCAAACTATAATGGCTATGTAGGGGTCCTGTGCATATTCGTAGACACCCTGGAAAAATAACACAGAAGTCTTGAGTACTTAATGTGTATTTACTATTATGTACAGAAATATTAGAAATACTGTTTAAAAAAGTCTTCCTGAAAACATAAATGAGAAGCTCATAGAAGTTTAATAATAAAACTACATTTCCGTCTGCATTTCTGAGCGATTATTACACGTACTTTTATATATCTTAATACTGTTTTCAGTACTTACTTTACTGCATGCGTGCACAGTTTTCATGTAAACCCAAATGCCTACAGCTCTAGCAGTTGATTAAAAAATTCTCCATTCGGCTTCGGCTCAAGCACCCTACACAATGATCTCTAGTACAGCCATCAGCCATCAACTCATTATAAGTTAACGGAGTAAGAAAGACTGCATGTCATCTCCACACGAAACTACTTTCTCTCGAAGAAAGTTGAGAACTAAGAGAGATGATTGAGGAAGAATTCGTTCTGAAGACATTCTTCCAACTCATAATTGTGTGTCTCGCTCAGTCAATGGCACATATCCTCAATATACTTCATACCTCACTCGACTCCCTCATTGCAGAAATATACGATATAATTACGTCCAACGGGATAAGAGTCTATATAGTCACTTTTATATAATAAATTGATGACCTCTGTCATTTCTTTTAGTTCGAAACGCAATATGTACAGAATTTCATTTGTGGCCTTGTTCAATTAACTGATCCTTTAGTATTCATAATGAAACATGAAACAATCCAGAGTATTATATACAGATAAGTATTTTTAAAATCATACTCATCATTCATGTAACAATGATGTGATGCGCAATAAAGTCTTGCAGAAATAATTAGTCTGTCATTCTACACTCGCGAATCATTTTGTGAAAAAACATATCAAAGTTCAAAGTCGACCGTAAATTAAATGTTAGACCAACCTCTGAGCAAATAAAAGATGCCTGCCTGCGCTATGAGTAGAATTTTTAAATTGGGATTGCGAAATGTAAAGACGAACCGAAGGTGTGAGGAAGATTCCAGAGCCGATAATTGATCCCACAATGATTGCAACCCCATTTACAAGAGTCACGTTTCTCTTGAGTTCCACTTTATCATCTTCTCGCATCTCAATTTTCTTCGATGGACTCAAGTCTTGCAGCTCAATGGATTTCTTGATTTTGTCCGGAGGATCTCCACTTCCATCCCCGTTGACGGTGACAGTGTACCCTTTTCTGCTTTTCATTTTGTAAAATGATCTGTTGGCAAAATTTATTTACTTTAGTGCTCAAGCCATATGAAAATTAATATTATTATTGAGAATTATAATTTTTCTAATTAGGTCCTGTGTATCAATACTATCAGATTGAAACTGGTCTTAAGAAAGCTCAGAGAGATTTTATATGCTACCTATCACTCCAGTTTCACTCTATTAACATGAATTCTTCGCACGCTAAGCTGACGGGAGTCAGCAGTTGACGGTTAAACCACTAAATCGTAATTGTGGTTTGCGATGCATTATCACATTACACATAGCGTTGTTTGCTCAGTCGGTCAACCATACTCGAATCATGGTGAATTATCGTCAAAAAGCTGTTATAAATTATTATTGCATATTAATCATGGGAGGAAATAAGAAGTTATTTGAGACTCAAACTTGCTCATCCGTTGATATTCATTAATCAACATAGAATAGTAATATAAATGTTCAAAAAGCGACTGGATCACTTGCATTAAAAATTACGCGAATCTTTCGTTCTCTGTTTTGCTTACAGCAGTCATAGTGCAACTCTAAGTCATCAGTTCGAAATGTTCGAATTGGAACCTGGGTACCTATTATAGTATTCTGCTGAATGAAGTTGTTTAATTGTGCAGTTTTACAAAGGACCTTGGAAAGTTGCAAATAATTACTTGAAGTGATGTCGATCATCAACCATAACCACATTCATACTTAAGCACAATTTACATTTACGTAAAAACACTGAAGATGCTGTCACATGTAGTTCCCTTGTCTAAAGTTCTTGTAATGTTATCCGCAAACACCTACATCACCCTGAAAACGCCTTTTTAGGCGAGTCTTAAGCATCGTATTGTCATTTTTCAGCTGAAGGAATGAATGAGGCGTATCGCACTTCGCCATCTGATCCATCCTAAATGATACACGATGATTGCTTTCGATTCATTAAATATGCCAGCCTTCTTGGCTACAGTCATTGTAAGTTGGAGAGGTGGGTTGTTATTAACAGGTGTGTAGTGAAGAGTTGTGCAACTTCTGCTGAAGAGAGTGATTGAAGACTTAAAAATCCACAGAGAACATTATATGCACCTATTTCATATATCCTTGATATTGCGGAGCCAGTTAATTGGATTTATGTGCTGAGAGAAGGTTGAACATAGAGACTGAAAATGATAGTGTAGTTCTCATAATGACACCTGCTCAAAGAAAACCTCTTCTAAGAAGTGCTCAAAGATGAAGAAAAATACCAATAATAGCAACTAAACCAAAATATTAAATATTCAATGTGTCTATACGAATCTCTGAAATTATAAAGCCTTGACTGAGGTCCTGTCTCCTTAATTTTTAGGATGGACACAAATCTATTTTGGCAAGTTACATCAGATTGTAAAAAGCTACAAACTTATCATCATTTTTCCAGCCCAACCCAGAATTAATGATTTTCTCGACATAATATGCTAATGATAGCACAAAGTGGAATTAAGGTAGGTTGATCACACGAGCCACAGGGTAGATCGACATCTTAAACGACACATTGTAAGATAAAATATGTAAATCTAAGCATTACAAGTCTTTCGTTTCGATAACAGAACTATTGAACTTTGAACGAAATTTCGATCCTGTGCTTGGTGCGTACTAAAAATTAGAAATATAACAAAAAGACTTTACTATTAAAAATTAAAACTGTTTACTCAGTTTTTTAAAGATAATCTTGTTGAATGATGTGAAAGTAGATTATGGTATCTCAGCTTACAACTATACACAAGCTTCACCTTCACATGCATCTCAGCTTCAGTTTTTCGATTGATCGGAAACTACAAAAAGTCCTGATTTTCATTTTATCAACTCGTTTCATTAAATGATTAAAATTGATCAATCAATCAAGCACGACAAATATGTTATATGCTACAAATATGATTAAAACTAGTTCGACTCAGGATAACCTTTACAGCAGGCTTGTACATACACGGGCTTTACGGGTCAAGGGAGCAGGCTAACTTATACCGGTAAATATTTACTTCACTCTTATTTTGACAATTTCTTGCAAGACCGCAAACTGAAACTTGAGAACTAGTAACTACTTTAATGTAACATAATATTACAAAAGCGTAGTCAAATAATGAGCTATTATCTTCATTCATGTGCACCTGCCCTGCTTTCGCGTGCTTCGTATTTCTTCTTCTCTTTATTGACACAAAAACAGTATCATGTTTCTTTGACTGTTTAGGATTGAACGACAAGTAACCAACATAATGCATCAATGCAACCTATCATCTCAAACAAGAAGTGATAATTTTTAGCCCACACTTAATTCACGGACTGGACTATTGCT
>JAQGAD010002575.1:0-13004 GCA_034696625.1 Isotomurus palustris
GCCTGGTTATTGTAGGATGAGTGGTTCGGAAGAAGTAGCTGCCCAAATTCCGATCATCTTGACAATATAGTAGAGATGTATGAGAAATGAAAGTTTGTTGTAGGGTTTAAGTAAAAGTGTGAGAGTCAGCATGTGTCAGACTGCGAGTAGTCGTAGTGAAGTTATTTGCCGTGGCTCTGTGGCTGAGAGGAGTTGAAGCGAAGAATAAGTTTTGCTACGTAAAAGACGTAAATGCTTTGAAGGCGGACTTTCTCCGTCAGTGTTAAACGGTATTATTATTATCGCCCTCACGACTTCTTCTTCTTCTTCCCATCCGATTCGCAACTCTCGCTGATTCATCATCTTCATCGCCTAATCTTCAGCTGCGGTCTCTGTCCTTTCATCCACCACCTTACTTTTCTTTAGTTACTTTCACCCACCACACACACGTGTCTTTTATTATTTAGCCTGGATTATGGAATCTACTTTTAATTGGGTGCACATTTTTACATCAATCTAACTCACAGGCAAGAGGGAAGGGAGAGAGAGAGAGAGAGAGAGGGTCGGTGGCCATATATAAAGGCCCACTGCTGGGGCCAGTAGAATCATTTACTTTAATAAGTTTAATGTTCCTTGCTTCCTTCTCCCCAGTTCTTTCATTGCATTCAGCATTCCTTAAGAATAAAGGGATGATGGTTAAACAACATTCCAGCCTCGCATCCGGGTCCATTCACCAGGGAATTAAATAGTTCGCCTCTACTTTTCTACTCTAAGCAATTACTTACTTATGTAGTCACACACGTGCCATGTGCATTAGGAATTTGCAAAAAACCAACTTCGCACAGTTAGTGAGATTCAGAGTTTCGTAGTTTCATGTTGCTTGTGTGGGCTGATGAATCGGGATTTCGAAATATCAAAAGTAGACTTAATTCTGAGTTTTATTTTATTACTCATGTATGTGGTGTCATGTAATTGGCCAATCAACTTAACTTGGAATTAAGGCTCTTTAGTTCTTTGTAGAATGAGGAATTGGCAAAAGCAAAGCATTCCGACGTCCTTGAGGGCATTTAACTTTTTGCTCTTAAAAGTTGCAAATTGATTTTTATAATTTATAAAGTAGGCTTTGATTATTTGTTAAATTTTAATTTGGATGTTTCATGAAAGAAAGAGAGGATGGTGATAATTAGTTAATTGGATTCAGGTGTAGTGAAGCCTTCTGACGACGGTTCTTCAGGTGTGGAGACTGAAATATAAAACATTTGTAAGATTGGATTGAGGAGATGTTCAGATGTTCAGATGTTCAGATGTTCAGATGTTCAGATGGGAGTTTAAGTAGTTTAAGTTGGGTGAAATGGGAGTATCGACGTGTGTGTGTGTGTGTTGTAGAATTTGGGTGAAAGTCGTAAGTGCTGAAGGCGTGTGGAAGGAGTTGAAGGAGTCCCAACAGTCCCAAGTGGAATTTCAGTTGAATATTCAACTTTTTTCGATTTTCTCTCGAACGAGAGTTTTCACCGCGAAGAGGACCTTCGCTGATTCCCGCAGAGTGCGATGAGATTGGCGTATATTTGCATTTCTGGTTGCGATGTGGTGAAAGTCGGTTGGTTTTTAGTTTTGACTCCCTCCGAGGCAGAAATGGTCCCATCCTCTTTCCGTTGAAGAATGCTTCTATAGCTGAGTGCTTTGAATTGGGACAGAGTGAACTGGAAGCTCAGATGTGTTCCTCAGATAATGTCGAAAAGACAAATTTGAAGCAGACAACGCGTAGACTGTGTGAAGGAAGACTGGAGGCAGGAGCGGACCTATGAAATTATGCACAACACAATTACATTACACAATTAAACGGCCACAGGAGAAAAAGAACTCGGTGGAATTGTAAATGTAGCGAAAGTTCTTGTGTGTGAGTAATAAGGCGTGAATGTGATGAGGTGAAAGTTGGGAATGGTGTTCAAATTCGAAATCGAAATGGTCGGGAAGATGAGTAGGGATGGAGGAGTTGTGTGTGTGGGACATCTCATATAACTGATGGGTGATTCGGCTAAAGACGGAATGACCTCTGAACGGAGACTGTTCATCTCATCTCATCTCATCTCTCGACACGAATGATCTCTTGCAGTTGTTTCAAATGGGATGGGGGATCTCTCAACGGGGAAGATGTTGTGAAAGTAGTAAAATGTTCTTGTTTGCAATGTAATCCACGGAGTCGTAAAATGAGAAACGACTCTCTATACATTTTCAAGTATCAAATATACACACACACACACAGTCAGTCAGTCAGTCAGTTGTCTGTACATTTGAAACCTTTTCTCGTACATTTCCTTCCGTACTTTAATACTGACTTATTCAGAGATCGAGAGATCGAGTGAAGCTGCCTCCTCATTCTTCCCAATCTCATCTTCCGTGTTCCTCGGAAAGAAAGCACATCATTTTATGAACGATAGGCGATGCATGCGATACATTTGTATTCTTGTTTTTCCATGTTATTCTCGGAAGAAGGTATTGTTCCACATTTATGTCAGCAAATTTAAGTCTTGGTTGTGTTTTCAATAGAACAGAGCTCTAGACTATATAGACTATAGACTATAGGCTATTATAGACTATAGGCTATAGAGTAAAGTTCATTGTGTAAATTCAGGGAGAAAAGACCTTCAGTTTATTATGTTAGAATTGATGGAATACAACTCGAAGTGTATTTCCTCCTTATATAAATAAATCCTCTCCAGCTACTCAACTCAGCAAGCAAGGACTTGGCTTGAAGACGAATGCATAGTTTTTTATGCTCAGTGTCATCTCGCAGGTATTTATTGTGTAGCCAGTTTGACTGTCTCTCTCCAATACTCTTCATCCTTCAGGACAAAACGAATTGTCGCGATGAATTGTTTTCCGTAGGCAATTGGAATATCTGAGAGAATCTCCTTGTTTCCCTATTTTATACGACAATGTTTATTGTCTCTTTGTTTACTCCTGTTCGTGTGTTCTCGGGCTTTACTTTTGCTTATGAAGTTTGCATCAAATCTTCTGCTCCCAACTTCCAGTGAATCTGACGGGAACGTCTCTCTCCATTGGAGAAAGTTCAATAGGGTTGGTTGTTGGGGGTTCCAATGTGTAACGAACGAGGAGATTGGATTCTGTGGGAGAAAACGACGTCTCTTTCGAAATATTACAGCTTCTTTAGGAGGACTGCTCTGTGTGAGAGAGAGAGAGAGAGAGGGCGAGAGTCAAAGGTAGATTGTAGACTTCTTCGGAGGAAATAAGTGTCTAGAGTTGTAGAGTTGTAGAGTTCTAGAGGAGGAATAAAAATAAAAAAATGTGAGGGAACGGTATCGTTAGCTAAGCAAAAACAAAAGGAGACGATCGAGGGGAGATTTATTTATTTTATACTGAAGAATTGAAGACTGACACACACACAAACACAAGTCTGGGGATAGTGAGTTGAAAAAATGTCAAATTTTGTACACTTTTGTAGCCTTCATTTATTTGATCTTTTGTGTAAAACACCTACAAGTTAGGATTACTTTTGGATGGGCTTGAATCGGATTGTAGAACACTGCGGTGTGTATCATCCATCCTTTTCGCGTGCTTTTATATAGAATTGTAGAATTTGTTGAGGGAAGGATTGGAAATCGTTATTAGAAAAATAAACAAGAAGAAAATGGAGGAGGTTTTTGGTAATCTTGAGTCCAAATAGAAATCCTCTTCATCCCTGGATGTCAGAAATGAGTGAGTGAGTTGGATGAGCGTTGTTAACATTTGGTGGAGAAAGTCTGGTTGGGTGGGTTTTGGTTAATTTATTAGATTGGGGCGGACAGCGTTGGCCTTGGCGGTCGTGAGGTCGTGGTTGTTAGTTTGTTAGTTTGTTAGTTTAGGAGAAAAAGAACAGTCGTCCACCTGGTTAGCATCAATTAGAGCGAGTGGATGGATGAAACTGTAAAAACAATTGGTTACCTCGATCTCCTGTGTTGTGTTGTGTGAGTGGCACACAAGGGACCTTAGTACGTAAAGATGAAGGAAGAATAAATAGGACGAGTTGTCCTAACTGGTCGCAAACAATTGAAACTGACTGTATAATTGATAAGTTCACTTGAATTAACCTGTACACACTGACTACACAATGGATTTCTCTGAAGTTTACGCTACACAGATATACGGACAACGGACGGAGTGTAATGAACACGGACAGTTTAGTCGGCTGGAAAGTTGGAGACTTCAGACATTTTGCAGCCTGTCCACACTCACCAACGGGAGATGATGGGAGGAGGCGTAAAAGTTCCGTGGTGGAGTTCAATCACAAAGGTCATCATTATTCCGGATGAAAGCGCAAATTGTGTTATTGCGTTCTACTTTTAATGGGCTCTACCTTTGAGTTGGAAAAAGTGTTTCAGGGCTGAGGTAGACTCTCATGGCCTGCGAACGAAGTATAATATTGTGTGGAGTGTGGACACTTAAATGGATCTCCATAAATTCTTTGGAGAGTCTCGAATGTCCCCGAAATGGAGGAGAATGATTCCATGGAGTCTCACAATAACAGGAGAAACGGAAGTTTGCATAATCCATGACTCATGTGTCCACACGTAGGCTATCACTTTGATGATATCACATGTAAGTACATGTATATTCATAGGCTACATAGGTGTGTAGGTGGTTATATTAAGGCGGATGGACGAAAAGGAGGAGAAGTAGGACCACATGGGAGAGTACTTAATGATCAGATAACTACATAGCCACCACAAACATTATAGAGGACAAATGAAGTAGTAGGACGACACGGGATGCTTAAACAATTCCAGTGAAAGCATATTGTCTCACTAATAATGGTATAATGCTGTGGAGGATTATCTCCTGTGTTTGTGAACTCTTGAGTCACATGATAAGAATTAACTTACAGCCTCCCTCCCTTGTGTGTGAAGTGAATCTGTTTGTACACCACCATTAAATTACTTTTACATTTACACGAGGATTTAACCATTTTTACCTGGTGGTGGTGGTGGCTGTAATAATAGCAGCGAAAGAGATGACGTCGTCCTTTATTCTCTCTGCTTCATTTCCCCGATGGTTCTGTTGTGAATGCATCCGAGGAACAACAAATTAAGGGAAGATTGTTATTATTAGAAAGCGACGAGGGTGTGTGTGTGTGTGTGCATAAGAGCCACAGTGTAAAATATCCTGTCACATTTGCACGATGAGGATAATGAATAATGTCCCGTCAAACAATTCGAATGGAGAACACTAGCGACGAGGATTGAGGATGCATTTCTCTCCGAAATAACCGAGAATCGGGTTTAGAAGACTCTTTAGAGTTTGGAGGATCGTGTTTAGGCTAGGCGAAGTCTTTGACACTGTCTCTGTCTTTATTGGAATATCCGGGGTGGATGGAGAATATAATAATAAGCAGGAGGAGCATTTACGCAGCATCCTCTTCACTTCTGTTCTGTCTGTGGGCATTGTGGACAAGAACAAGAACAAGAACAAAGTGTTCGTCGTGTGTTCTCAGATGATGATGAACAGAGTTGGTGTTGGTGAAGATGATAAGACGAGAAGAAGATGATCAGGGGATCATTACGACGATCACCGCACTTCCGAAAGGAAGGCGTTGGAATAGAAGCAATCATTTTGTAATTATCTGTTCGTTGTGTGGAGATTATTATTGGAGGCTTCTCTGTTCTAACTTCATTGTCTTTGGAGTAAATATAGTAGGATCATCTGCCTATCAAGTGTGTAAATGTAATGGAATTGGAACTTGGAACTTGGAAGTTGGGACGTTGGAACAGTTTCCGTTTTATCATCGGGCTGCATTCGATCTCCTCTCTACCTCAACATCATTTGTAATTGTAATCCCTTGTGTTTGCGTATGTTAAACTTTTGGTGTACATGTGAACGAACGCCTTTTCCCATTCTTCCTTCCTTCCTTCCTTTCCTCGCTTTCTCTCCTCCCAAACTCCCAACCATCCCAGCTAACTTACTTAATAAATCCACCACTACGAGATTTTTCCCCTTTTTTCTCTTCGGGAATGAGTCCCTACTTAAGTACAGTTGCCTATTTACACAAAATGTGTACCCTGCCTGCGAATAACTGTTTCTGCTTATGAGCAATAATGTTTGTGCGGAGAGCTGCCTTTTCTTTTTGGGATTTTAGGATTTTAGGAGGAAGTGGGGTTGATGGAATGGAATGCCAACTGACCTCTCTGCTTCTTCAGGAGGAATCCAGGTTGGTTGCGGCCACAAGACAATTTAGATATTTTGAATTTAGTAATTTAGTGACGACGAGTGACACTGAATCGTCTGGAGTCACCACAAAAGGGCCCTTCTATTCTTCACGGGACTCGTGTCGTGAATCAGATGAGATTAAATGTATCTGCGAGAGAGTGAGGAGATGATCGCCGAGATGGTATTGATTTTCGTTAGGAGTTTTGGAGTTTGGGAGGATGGATGAGTTGTTGATGGTCGTAGTTTGTATTAAAGTGTATGATGATGTCCCACGTTGGTTGTTGGTTGTTGGTTGGTGTTTGACATGAGAGATGATTTATCACCGAATGGTATTGTAGTAGCAGGAGTCATTGGAAATCAGTGCAAGTGGGAATTGATGGGAAGTGTTGGGAAAGAAAGCAAGTGTGAGTGAAGGGATGTTGGATTGGATCTTCCATTTATTTCTTTGCGGGGAAAATAAACACAAATCTAATTCAAAGAGAAGAAGAAGGAGAAGGCCCACTTTCCAAATTTCCAACGACCACACGAAGAAATTGAGAAATTGTTCCGTTTTTAAGGGGGAAAGTGAGTGTGGGTGGGTGGATTGCCACACTTCTCACAATTGACACGTGAGAGATGACTATATCGTTACACTATATCAAATAACAATTAAATGTTCTAACGAAGAGGAGGAAATATATTTTGTTGTATGTGGTTCCCCAACAATGGAAGATGTGTTACGCAAACTTTCACCTTTATTTCCTAATATTAAAGAGAGGCAGGAGGAGCAGGTTGTAGGAAACTAAAATTGTACGAAAACTATTGCATTCAGTTGTGAATTTGTAGGGCGTTTTGGATCACTTTCTCATCAATTTGAAGGTGTAAAGAGAGCCGTGTAGTAACAATAATGCAAATGTGAGTTTCATAATCAAAGTTTCATTTGGGGAGATGATATGAAGAATATGAAGCAGGTGGGGAGATCGAGAAAGTAATGAGGCAATGAGGTGTGATTCCATTTAAATTGTAAGTGATTACAAAAGTGAGTGTGTGTTGACTTTGACTGTGTGTGTGTGTATTTATATTCTTTGTTGGACAAACAGGAGATCGAGTGATGTGGAGTGATGGAAGTCTTAAGTCTTGGCTACTTCTTTTGACTTTGGTTATGTTATGAAGAAGCGTGTAGGTATGCTGGGGCAAAAGTTTTGTTGGATAAACGAGGAGATTGTAAAGCGAAGGACGAAGGGATTCGCGTGGGCTGAATGAGAAAATGGAAAGAAAGGATGGAGAGATGGAAATGGTGCGGAGGGTAGCGAAATGGGGAATTATTTTGCAGAATCTGAAGAAGGAAGGAAGGAAGGAAGGAAGCTGAGTTGATTATTCGTGGAAGCTGTGTACGTAGATTTACATGGGACAGAAATTGGGTGGTGTGTTTTGAAACTCGCAACTCGCAACTCGCAACTCGCTATCGTATTAATTGTAGGAAAGTAGCGATCGTTTGATCGTGTGCTCTGCTCGGTTTAAAAATATGTCAACATGAGTTTGAATCAAAACAAGGTACTCCTCTCTCACCAGTTTAATACGGGGCACAGGCATATATAGTACACACGTACAGATGTATGTGGAAAGCTGAGAATTCCATTGGAAATGCCAAGCGAACTTACTGAAGCGTGTTTAGCGGAGACTACGATAATGCAAAGTTCCGTACTTTTACGGAGGAATAAAGGGGAGAGTTCTTTAGGTTGTGTAAAGTCCCACGGAACCGTTGGGCCCACTGACACGAACCTCAAAGGAAATGGGAGAAAGCCACTCTGCAAAGTTTGTCTCCTCGAGGCATTCACACACGATTATTTATTTTGGATGCGTCCTACTTATATGAATCCTATAGTTATCTGTTCCGTCTCTCTATACCCGCTGATGATTATACTAATTTACTAAGCGGACTTTCACTGGAAATGATTTAAGGTCAGATTGGATTTTGAGTTGTGAACCCATCCCGGGTAAGTCTACACTTAGTGTTAGTTTAGTTAGTGTGGTTTGTAAGTGGATTGTTCTGATAGGAGTGTGGTTTTCGAGGAAAGTGTAATTGAAATAGGAGACGTGTATATAGTTGTGTGTTAGGAGATGTGTGATTGGAAGAAGAAGGGGTTCTAAAAACGTGTGGTTATCATGAAACATCTTGTGGGGAGGATTGTGAGGAGAGGACATCTTTGGGAGGAGACCACAGGACACTTGATCTTGATGTCTGTGGTTTGGACTACAATTGGAGTGGAATTAACACTGAGTGCGGGTGCTTGACCATCTCCAGGAGACACGTCGTCATCTCCAGACAGACGCCATGCATTTCCACCTGTGAGTGAGTAGCCTTGTGAAAGTAATCCAGAAGATAAACTTTGCTGGAGTAACGTGAGTTGAAGCCGATTATGACTCACTTCAATTTTTGTTTGAACAGAAATCGTAATCCTCTGTTTTATCTGTTGTGTGTGTGTTTGTGTGTGTGTAGAGGCAGGAAGTGTAGGTTACGTACAATAGACGGTGTCTGTAGTTTCAAGGTGGAACATTAAGGATAGGCTATACAGGGTGGTTGGTAGGAAGGAAGGAAGGAAGCTGCAATGAAGGAAAGGTTGAGCATTGATGCGGTTTATCTGAGAAATATGGTCGGCTGGTCAATAAGTAATTAAGTTGAAGATTTCCAAGGCTTCCTTTCTTTCGTTCGCAGGATGTGTGATGCACGTGGACGCACGTGTGGTTGGTTGGATGGCTGTTCTCGAAATATGCTGCGATGTAAAAATCCGAAGAATAAATAAAAGCTTTTTTGAGATTTCATCAAAGTTGGGAGGGAGGAGAGTGGAGAGGATTATTTCTGTTGCTCCTCTGAGAAGATGACTTTTCTATTAAAAATCTTCCTTAAATCTGCTTCCTTTTCTCCTGTGGGTGAATACACCTACATATCATCTTCAGAAACAGTTACCAAGTTGCTCGTGTGTGTTCTAAGATACCTTGGAATCTTTCTTAGACCCTAGAAGCTCACTTTCTTAAGTTTGAAGTTGAAGAGAGAGAGAGAGAGAGAGAGAGGAGACGAAGGCTGGGGAAATATTATGGAGGAGGATTGATGAAAAAGGGAAAGCATGAGTAACAGCAGTTCTTTACAACCATCATAAAATAAAAAGCACTTTGGAATTCTTTGAGGATGTTGCAATTAAAGTAATTGAGTTGACTTCTAAATTAAAACGCTGAATACGGGGGACGGAGGCGATGCAACTCCTCCAGCTGTACAACAAGAGTTTCCAATCTCTCTGGAGAATTACTGGAGAATGTTGAGAGTAGGTTGAGACGTTGAGAGTTGAGAGATTTAAAAAGTGGGGGGGACTGGAGAGACTTGCATATGCGGCGTATTGATCGTTTTAATCGAGTCTTCTGTGGATGAAACTCATCTTCATTTTAATTCGTTTCTGTGTCCAACGAGGATGAGTCTGTTTCACTGGTTCATTTTGATGATGAGACGAGGATATATGAGAAGGCAATGCTGATGGATGGGAGCTTCTTCGGTTCTTCCACGAGATGACGAAGAGATGGATAAAAAATGTGATTTTGCGAATTGCAAGTTGCAAGAAGGATTCTGTCTGGATGAGGAAAAGAACATTGTGGGAACAAGAAACTACCGCAGAGGACAGAGAGGATGTAATTCTCATGGTTGCTGGATTTGCTCTCATTGCACTTTTTCTTTATGAAGGGGTTTTTTTATAAAAAAGGATATTTCATATATATATATATATTATGTAATATAGAGCATTTTTTTTTACATAGTTGTCATTGAAGCATGTGGACACTAACCTTAAGCTTACATCAGTCTCGTAAATTGGAGTTTGGAGGAAAGCTTCTATAATAAATATGACATTAAAGGAAGGATGTTGTGTGATGAGGAACAGTTTGTGTGGGCTAGAAGTTGTGAAAAGTTCACAAGCTCTCTTATAGACTCACTTCTTCTATGATGGATTCGATTGTGGAGTTGGAGTGTTTCAAACAATGGTGAGTTGTGCTCCAGGGGTTGTTGTGTACTGGTCACTGTTGGCATAAAACAGTTTGACGAGGGCTTCGGTGTATCGAGTGTGGAGTTCGTCGATATCTTTGGCGGAAGGGTCTTCCTTCTTTTCCACGGGAATCGGATCACCGACTATCGAATCAGAGATCAAAGGAAGGAATTAAGCTTATTGGTTAGTCTCGGCTGCTCTGGAGCATTTGTACTTGGAGCATTGGGAGGATTTTGTTTTAATGGAAACTATCGGTATTTCGTAGACTAATGGAGGATCGCAGTTGGAATGCGAGAGACTCGTGGAAACGAGAACAACGGGATAAATTTGGAGGCTCCGAAACTGCGGAACTCCAAAGGTAACGGAGGATCGAGGATGAGTAAGAAACAGGAATAAGCTACTTACGTATTACGTTTAGAGATCCGGTTTCGTGAGAATACTTGTGAATTTGAATATATACTATCAAAGCTAAATTATTGTTATTCGTTATGGAAGTCAGAGGTGGAAACTCACCCACGGAAACGATGCTTGACCGCCTGGGAACAATTCCGAAAGTGTACTGAAACATGACGAAGAGATATTGAATGAATATTCATTCTGTGAGGAGTCGACAAATAGGGAAATAAGGAAATAACGAGAGAGATGTTTGATGAAAGATGTTTACCTGGAAAATGCCTCTGCCATTGAAGAGACACGGAGCGATGCCCAAGATTGTCTGTAATTTGTTTTGTACATTCCTCATGAAGGATCCTTCGGGGAAATGGACTTGGTTGTAAATATCCGTCTCCCCAAACGAGAAGACTGGAACGAGGGAAGCTCTGGAAATCGAATACAGAAGACGAACTTCACATTATTCAACTGTTATTTAAATGCCTCATACTCCTCCTCCGTGTCTGTCTGTCTGTCTGGCCTATTTAATCTCTTTTTGGGATATTGAACATGTTTAAGAGGAAGTGAAGTAATCTAGTGATCTGTATATTTATTTATTATACGGAGGAAAGTGAATGTCTGGGTGGATCTGGAAGCGTGTGACACACACGTGTGTGTGCTTACCCGTGTCTCAGTGCTGTTTTGATGAATCCTTTGCGATCCTTCAGTTTGACAATGTATGATCCCGGTTGGGATTCAAGTGACTCTGGAGCTCCTCCGACAACCAAAACAGCTGCGTGGCCGCCCTCGGGTCGACTGAGGAGATAATTTATACTCGATTTGGAGGCAGAACACGCACCTGAAATACGTGCAATTTCAAATATTTGAAATATTTGAAATATTTGTAGATTAAACACCGTCAGCGGAAGATGGAGGAGACTTTCAGACTTTTGTGGGATGGAGATCGCAGGAGAGATGACCGTTTGTTGGGGAAGAGGACTCACCTGAGGACATGAGATACTCTCGGTAGAAAGGGAAGACGTAGTGTCCCTCCAAAGTCAACAAGTGTGGCGTGATGCCCGGGAAGACTTGTGAGAACCGCGTTCCTTCCTGTCCCCCGATAAAAATATAAGTAAAAAAGTATAAAGAAGTAAAAGAAGCAGAGGAGTCGATAACAAAATTGGGGACACAACTATAATGAATTAATGAATAAAGCGTACGTACCGTTGCGAAGTTGCCGAATATGCCGGAGCAAAGGATGCCGTGTGGATGGGAGCCTAAAATGTAATTCTTGCGAGGATCCAGGTCTCCCGTTTTGATCAGCTTTATAGGAAAATAGGAGCAATAAAATTTCCACCAGTCCCAATTTCGCACCCAGTTACTCCTATAGCACAAGGACAATAAGGATAGAATGTTATAAATACACCCTCCGTATTATAGTATATAGTATATATAGTATATATCATTAAGTTCTTACCGTCTTCCACCTTGATTGCACTTGTCTCTGTCGTAGAGATACCAGGCGAAGTAGGTGAGGGAGATGAAACCGAATCGGGTGTAAAAGAGAAGATAAAGGAGAAAAATCAGACATCCTGGGCCCATTAAAAAGAAAGTTAGGATCCACGAAGCCACGGCTAATGTTTGCATCCTCCGTTCCCACGGGATTTGGAGAGGTGCGAACTTTATCGCTCCTAAAACTCCTAATGCTCTCCGCACTCTGTTCCTCCTGCAATTAGGAGGACTATTTTTAGCACACCACTCGTCACTAAACAAATTTATGGCTTATGGATGGATAACTCGGATGCGATGATTTGTGTGATAAGTGGATAAATCATCGGCATTTGATTTGGACTTATTATTATGGAGAAGGATATAATTCATAAAAACACAGTGGATGATTCCTTCCAATCATCTTGTCTTTGTGGCTGGGAAAGGAACATTCATTTCCTTCCCATTACACTCAATCCCCATTACTACTAAAGGAATAGAGGAATAAAGGGCAAAAAGAAAGAAGAGGAGGCTGGAACTTCCGTGGGATCAATTTACAAGTGAATTGCGTGTCTGAATGGCTCCTTATTCCTGCCTTCACAAGCTTAAGGGTTATCATCATTTTGAGGTTATGGAGGAAAGGGAATAAAGTTCGAACAGTTCGAATTACCTTGACTTCTCCTTCTCATCTTCATCGACGACGTTCCGGTCAACTTCTTGGCTACAGATGAACGTCTTTATGTCCGTCGCAGGGAGTTCCGCGCTACTTCCTCCCATTATTTCCCAATATTGCGGATCAAATTACGACGTCCCTAAGTGGATTAACAACAGATCCAGTTCGTACCGGCTTGATTGGATTAGATCGTGATTGTGAGGAGGATGGATGTGATATTGTTCAGCCCCCAGCCCCCACCTTGTCTAGCCCCCAGTATTGGCCGGCCCCCGCTGTTATCTCCCACC
>JAQGAD010002576.1:0-13003 GCA_034696625.1 Isotomurus palustris
TGAGGATTAATTTCAACCCGCAAGGATTGATTTCAACCCGTAAGGATTCTTTCCAACTCGTAAGGATTGTTTCCAACTCGTAAGGATTGTTTCCAACCCACAAGGATTGGTTCTAACCCTTGAGGATTGTTGGCAGCCCGCAAGGATAGTTTCCAACCCATAAGAGTCGTTTCCAGGCCGTAAGGATTGTTTATAACCCGTAAAGATGGTTTACAACTCGTAAGGATTGTTTACAACTCGTAAGGATTGTTTACAACTCGTAAGGATTGTTTACAACTCGTAAGAATTGTTGCCAACTCGTAAGGATTGTTTCCAACTCGTAAGGGTTGTTTCCAACCCAAAAGGATTGTTTCAAACCCGTAACGATTGTTTTCAACCCAGAAGGATTGTTTCTAACCCGTAAGGATTGTTGGCAGCCCGTAAGGATAGTTTCCAACCCGTAAGAGTTGTTTCTAGACCGTAAGGATTGTTTACAACTCGTAAGGACTGTTTATAACCCGAAAGGATTGTTTCCGACCCGTTAGAATTGTTTCCAACCTGCCTAGAGACCAGCCGTTGAGCCCGGGGACACGAACGTCGCCTACTGTTGAGGCTAGCAACAGCTGAACGTGTGTGCGCGCAACCTCGCACCAAAAATAAATAGGTTCCTAGTGAGGAAAGTAGCTTCCAATTGTCGATATATTGGACTTGTCTAATTCCTAATATTTTATGATGCCTCCTAAGACCAATTATAGTTATGATAGTCAATTTGGACACTAGCCTCACCGGGGAAAGCAACAGAGATGGCGGCGATGGACAAAGGAGTCAGCGCCAACAGTCAAGAGAAGGCTCGGAGAAGAGAGGCAAGTCCCCTCCAAGAGTCAACAGTCATGTTTCCAACACACCAATGGATGATGTTAGGAAGATAGAAGCATTGGAGAATCAACTAGCAGATATGAAGTCCAAGAGAAATTTGGAACTGCTGGAAGAGAGTGAAAGAGAAGAATCTCTGACAGAAGAGATCGACCAACTTTATGAAGACAGAATGAAGTTGGACAAGGACGACCCAGCGTTTGAAGTTCTGGGCGAGAAACTTGCAAAGTTACGCAAGGATCTGAGGGCGATAGGAGTGGAGAATAGGAAGAAAGAAATCAACTATGAACGTGAACTCTCCTACGCCACAAGTCAGTTAAATTTCTACAGAAATAAGTTAATTGTGACCACCGCTGACGATGAAGATAAATCATGCAGCAGTTTGTCATCAATCAGTACCGCTAAGAAACAGCGAGCAACAAGAGAATGGGTTGAAAAGCAGAGGAAAGCCCAAGAAGATAAAGACTTCAGAGTAGCACAGAAACTACAAGAAGAAATTGACATGCAGGAAAAAGAAATTCAGTTGAAGAAGAAAGAACTTCATAAGATCAAGGCTAGAAGCGTCATTGATGATAGTGAGGCTATGCCGCCTCCAAGGACTAAGTATGCAGAGGCTAGGACACCAGCAAGCGTGCCTGCCGATAAGGATGAAATGCTTGCGGCTATGTTCGCCCGACAAGGTTCATCAAAGGACTTGCCTTACTTCAATGGAAGTCCAGAACAGTGGATTCATTTCAAAAATGAATTTTATACGACCACTGAGCAGTGTAGATTTTCGTATTCCGAAAATATGTCAAGACTACAAAGATGCCTTAAAGGAGAGGCGTTCATGGCGGTGAAGAGCCTATTCTCATCGCCACTGAACGTCCCAGAAATCATGAGAAGATTAGAAGACATTTTCGGCAATCCCGAAATAATTATAAGAAATCTTCTAGCAGAGATTAAACAGATTCCGCCTGTGCGAGAAGGCAAGCCAGAGGGAATGGTCGAGTACGGGACAGCAGTGATGAATTTAACTGCG
The DNA here is from genome assembly GCA_034696625.1 of Isotomurus palustris. Taxonomy (NCBI): domain Eukaryota; kingdom Metazoa; phylum Arthropoda; class Collembola; order Entomobryomorpha; family Isotomidae; genus Isotomurus; species Isotomurus palustris. Next base: position 1,874 of record JAQGAD010002576.1, read on the forward strand.
ACACTCAAGTCGCTGCAGAGGCCAGAACACCTAAGCAATCCACTAATTGTTGCTGACCTTCAAGATAAGCTGCCCTACCAAGACAAGTTAAGATGGGTCAAGGTCTCTATGTACGGGAATGGAGATCTTCTTTCATTTAGTTCTTGGATTGAGCATGAAGTAAGGTCTGCCAGAAAGTTGTGTCTTCCCAAGGCATTTGTTAAGCCAGAAGATAGAAGAGATAAGGAGCCAAAGCAGAGGTTCCAAAGAAATACAGGAAGGTGCTTAGCTGTGACTGAGAAGCCTGAGCCTCAACACAAGAAGACCTTCAATAAGGATAACCGGCCATGTTTCTACTGCGGAAAAGAGGGACATTGGGCTGGACAGTGCAGGAGTCTTTTGAACAAGAAACCTGTAGAGAGATATCAATTAATAATTGATAAGAAGCTGTGCACCTCGTGTCTTATTCCGGGGCACAAGTTAAAAGACTGCAGAAGGAAGAAAATTTGCGGTGAAAGAGGCTGTAAGAGAGAGCATCACCCGATCCTCCATGCAGAAGAAGCCTCAACCTCTAAGGAGCCTGAGGAGCCTACAAAAGAATTTAAAGAAGAAATAAATTCTTTAAGCAGCGGTGGTGATACACACATGGGTGCGCTACCAGTCATCCTCACTGGACCAGATGGGGATCTCCAGTGCCTAGCCTTCATCGACTCGGGATCCACTGTGACCCTCTTGAAAGAAGATATTGCTGCGAGGCTAGGTCTGAAGGGGCCGAGACAACCGTTCTGCCTTAAGGCCTTCAACAGTGACACGAGATATGGAAATTCACAAGTTACCTCCTTAGGAATTAGAGGAGCTTGGAATAAGTCGAAGTCTTTCACCATCGACGGTGCAAGGACAGTTGAGGATATGCCGATAGGGAAGCTGAGCCAAAACACAGAAGAATTAAATAGAAAATACCCGTATCTACAGCAAGTCCCATTGGCATCATTCAAGGATGAAGAACCTGGAATTCTTATCGGCATGCGAGAAGTTCATTTATTTGACACCATGCGAAGTATTGGGGATAATCCAGATGCTCCAAGAGCCATGCAGTGCAGGCTAGGATGGAGGCTAGGCGGCTGCACCAGTCGCACAGGCATTGTGCATGAGTTCCACAATTGCAATAAACTCAGTGTTGAGGATAGCCTCACTGAGCTAGTGAAGAGGAGCTTCACAACAGAAGACTTTGGAGTCAAAGCTGCACCTACCCTCATGTCAAAGGAAGACGAGTTGTGCAAGGAGATTATGGATCGTACCACCAAGAGAGTGCCAGGAACAGACCGTTTTGAAACCGGACTGTTATGGAAGGATCCTAATGTAGTGTTGCCAGAGAGCCGAACGATGGCACTACACAGATTGCTTTGTCAGGAAAGGAAGATGGATCGAGATCCAGCCTTCGCCAGAGCATATTGCGAAAAAATAGAAGAAAATTTCGCAAAAGGGTTTTATCGAAAATTGACCCCAGAGGAAGCTGCGGTGAGGACAGCAAGGACGTGGTACCTCCCACATTTCGGCGTTTGGAATCCCAACAAACCCGGAAAGATCAGATTAGTGATGGATTGCCGTGCGAAGAGTCACGGAATAAGTCTGAATGATGTCCTCATGTCTGGACCAGACTTTAATAATTCGTTATTAGCAGTTTTATGGCGTTTCCGGCAGTACAAGTACGCGTACGCTGGAGACATAAAAGATATGTATCATCGCGTCTTTATCAAGGCGGATGAAAGAGATTCTCAGAGGTTCCTGTGGCGAGGCATGCGGAGAGACATCCCTCCTGAGGAGTATGAAATGGTGGTGCTGACATTCGGATCAACGTGCTCACCATCGTCTGCACAATATGTGAAGAATAAAAATGCAGATGAGAATCAGATGGAGTTTCCTGAGGCTAGCAAGGCCATAAAAGAAGAAACTTACGTGGACGACGACCTAGGCAGTAAACCTCAGTTGGATGAGGCTAGGAAAGTCGTGAGAGATATAGTGACAGTGAATGGAAAGGCAGGATTTAAAATCTGTAATTGGAACTCCAACTGCCCAGAAGTACTTGATGACATCGACGAAGATCTCAAGTGCAAAGAAATTAAGGAAATCGGTGACAGAGAAGAAGATGCTGCCGATAGAGTGTTAGGGTTGTGGTGGATGTCACGCGAGGATGAGTTCACCTTTCGGCTTAAGATGCATAAAGTGCCCAGAGATATTCTGGAAAAGAAGAAGCGACCTACTAAGCGAGATGTGCTGCGTGTAGCAATGTCAGTGTTTGATCCTATTGGATTTGTCGCGCACCTCTCCATTAAGCCGAAGATAATTATCCAATCCTTGTGGACAAAAGGGATTGGATGGGATGACGAGATTCCCAATGATTTGTGTGCCAGGTGGAACTCCTGGTTAGATGAGCTAAAGGGATTAACAAATGTGAGGATCCCTAGGTGCTATTCGGAGCATATTCCAGTAGCAAAGTCAGTGGAGCTGCACGTCTTCTGTGACGCCAGCGAGAAAGCTTTCTCCGCGATTGCCTTTCTCAGAGTTGAGAGTATTCATGGAGTTGAGGTGAACATCGTCGGAGCCAAGACTCGCGTTGCGCCTCTTAAAGTCCTGTCGATTCCCAGACTGGAATTGCAGGCAGCAGTTATGGGCACGAGGCTAGGAAGTTGACATAGTGGAACAGTTGGATATAGAAATCCATAGAAGTGTTTTTTGGACAGATTCCATGACTGTCCTCAAGTGGATAAGAAGTGATGCTCGGGCGTACAAGCCTTTCGTCGCCCACAGAATAGGAGAAATTCTGGATAGCACCACAGTCGCACAATGGAGACATGTGCCGACAAAAGAAAATGTTGCTGACGATGCAACCAGAAATGTGGAGCCAAGTGATCTCAGTCCAACCAGTCGTTGGTTCACTGGCCCTCAGTTTCTAAAAGAGGATGAGGCTAGGTGGCCACAGGAGCCAGAGACGTGCAGTGACCACGAGCCTCAAGCAGACGTTGAACAACGTGCATTAGTGTTAGTGCTTGGTGAAGATAAGCCAATAATAGATTTTACAAGATTCAGCCGTTTTATTCGACTACAGAGGACGATGGCGGCAGTATTGAGGCTAGCTAGAGGATACACTCACAGCCTCCCAGATGAGTACTCTGTGAAAGAACTCAAGAAAGCCGAAATGGCTTTAGTCAAGTTGTGCCAGATGGAATCTTTTCCAGAAGAGCTGCGGTCCCTCAACGGGGGGAAGCTGGATGTCGACAAGAAGAGCCGCATTCAGAAGCTGGAGCCGTTTCTAGACGAAAACGGAATCCTTAGAATCCGAGGAAGATTAGGAAGAAGCAGAGAGGACGCTGATTACCGTCAACCTGCTATCCTCGACGGGAACCACCATTTCACAAGGCTAGTCATGCAGTGGTTTCATGAGCAGTGCGCCCATCAGGGGCAGCGAACAGTAGCGTACTTGATACGCCAGAAGTTTTGGATAACTGGAGGAATGAGTGCCATCAAACGGACCTTCCACAATTGTTTATCCTGCCGGAGAAAGAAATTGAAGATATGTGAGACTAGGATGTCCGACTTGCCTGTGTGTCGCATCCAGCCGAAGCGTCCATTTTATAATACTGGAATGGACTATTTTGGACCAATTGTGATAAAAATTGGCAGAAGAAATGAGAAAAGATGGGGAGTCATCTTTACGTGTTTGGCTACACGTGCTGTGCACCTTGAGGTTGCACATAGCCTCAGTACGGATTCAGCAATAATCGCAGTGACTGGACTGTCCAGCAGAAGAGGCAGACCACAGAATATTTTTTCAGATAACGGGACCAACTTCCATGGTGCCCAAAACGAATTAAAGAAAGCACTAGAAGACCTGGATCCAAAAGAAATGACCAGAAGATTAGCGATGCGTGAAATGCAGTGGCATTTCAACCCACCAGCAGCACCACACATTGGAGGCTCGTGGGAGAGGCTAGTCGGAACGACTAAGCGTGCAATGGAAGGGATACTCAAAGAGCAGCATCCCACTGATGAGACGTTGAAAGGAGTGTTCTACGAGGTTGAACACATCCTCAACAGCAGACCTCATGGCATTTAGGAAGAATTACAGCAACGTTCCCTGGGAAAGATGGAGAAGTTCGGATGGTAGATGTCAGGACTTCAAGTGGAATTTATAGACGCCCCACAAGTAAGCTTGTAAAGCTAAATGTAGAAGATGAAGCGTCTTCATCAGGGGAAAGAATGTGGGGACGTCAAGAGACAAGCGAAGGCGAGCAAGCCTCAGAGATCCCGAAGAGTTCGGAAGCCTAGCCTCAGTAGCATAGAGAGAGCCTAGGAGCCTAGGAAGCCTTGCCTCATAATAATAAAGTGTTATTTGTTAATAGTGTTGGGACGCAAGGTCTTCTGTATTCCGTATATTGTAAGTTGGTGTGAGGCAAGTAGCATCATATCATAGGATAATAGTATTTTATGTATTTAATTAATGTTCACTAATTGATAGTGCGACCAGTGGTAATTTGTAAGAATGATTATAATAATTTGGATTATAAGTGTAAGATTTAATAATAGATTTATGTGCGTATATATGTTGTTGTATACGTGCAAGATATTGGAGGGAACTAGCGAACGTTTTCTTTGTCGGTTACTCCTTTGTAATTCGTTGGCGCTTGATGCGCATTTCTGTTAGCATTAAGAGATAGGCCAACTGGTCGTTGAGAAATAAGTTATCCGTTAGATTTATTAGAGACTTCAGAGAGTCAAGTCGCTCGTATTTCTCATAGGGATTATTTCGGTTTGAAATCGGATAATCATAGGCTTAATTAGTGTAATTAAGTAAGATTTAGTAGTAAGTGTGACAGGTCGTGTGTTTCGCGATAGTACGGTTTGGACCGTTGTATTTGTATTAATAAACGGAGTTTCGAATCAGCGAATCGGAATTTGTCCCCTTACATCGATTTATTGAGATAGCTTGCATCGTGTTGATATCGGTGTGGGTGAGAGTTAAGGTCAGGAATCTGCGATTTAGAATATTCGGATAGATCTCCTCCTTAACACCCATATGGTTGCTACTCGATTGTGAGGGTATCCAGTGTACTCGAGGCTAGGGACTTCAGGATTTACGACCCTGTAGTGACGTTCTGGAGGATTTGGAGGCTGAGGATTTACGACCCTCAAGACCCTTGTGACCCTTGCGATTGACCGGAGCGACCATAGCATCGTTGGATTTCTAATACTGAGCAATAAGTTTTCTAGTGTCTATGTCACTTGTCAATCCTCTGTGCTTCTTTATCTTATCCTCCTATTCACAGTTAACCCGTACCCATTTATAAGAACATCATATCTCATTTATCATCAACACTGAAGATGTCCATTTGGCTCTCGTCCATTCTAATATGCGTCATCAAGTGTTAATAGAACAGTTAACCGGGACAATGGGCCATTTCGAATTACCGTAATATTATCGCGTGTTAAAGTCAAACAAGCATCCCATGAAAACTAGAATGCAATGTGAACAATCAGCCGTCAAGTAAAGGACGGATCTGACACTCATTATTACTTTTACTTATTATTCCTCACTGTGTGTTAGCTTAATCGTACACAGGGATAAATAATTGTGACTGACAGGTAATGAAAAGTTGTACGTGTGTGTAACGTGTATGTAACGCACACAAGAGTGGGGAGTGTGTCACAGCCTAAAGAAGCAGACAGTACAAGGTTCAAAAGGTTTATTCAGAGCAGGTGGAAAGACACACAATACAGGAAATAGTAAGGAAGAATATTGTATCGGAGATTTGGAGCAGGATGGTCGATGTGTGACCTGATGTTCGTCTTGGGATATCGAATCAGACAGCCGAATATTATTTTATGCTATTTTTCCGAATATCCACCACACCACATGTGTTCTGTGTCTCATGTTTTTCCCCTTTGCTCGTCGTGACCAACGCCAATGCCACTGCCAATTTTTTCCAAGTGTTTCACAAAATCCGGTACTTTTAACTTCGAAGGATAAAGAACACTTGGAGGGAAACAATTTCACACTGTTTTCTTTTTCAGTTTCAACTTGTAGTTTCTAGTTTTCTATATTCCAATTGAATGATTCATTGTACTGGAGCAAATCTTGAGGTGCAAAAGAATCATGGTTTATGGTTTATGTGTACAACTATGGCAGCTTTGAGCCAAAAGCTAATATTTCGATTATATTGATTGTCAAAAGTATTAGTGGAAGTAGTCTAAATATTTGGACCCCCCGGGGTACGAATTGGCACCCCTGGGGTACGAATATGTACAATAGTGTTTTATGTGTATTTGTGCTTATTCGGTAAAGTATCCGTAGTGATAAAATTGTTTTATCGTAGTGTGAGTAATTGTCTGTGAAAATTGCTCAGTGTTCTCCCGATCTTCGTAGAGTGAAGATCTCTCCTAGCCTAAATAAAACTCATTTTTCCCGTAGATTCTCCTTAATTTTTGCTAAGTCATCATTTTCTCTCGAGATTCGCCTAAGTCCTAGATTTTCCTCTCCATTTTCACAAGTCCTATTTTTCTGCACACAATCTGCCCCCTTAACTAATCTAATTTTGAAACCCCGTGTTGATCGTCCTCCCTCACCTCATCCTCCTATTTAATTAATTGTAACTAATTGGACTCTCTAATAAAGTCGACTGTTTGTTAGTTTAAATTGTTGTGTGTGCCAAATGTTAGTCATTTGTCACCTAGGTCCCATACACAACATGTAGGTCTGTCTTTCTTCTCAGTTTCAAAATATTTTTCCCTGTGTTCTGGTTAAGGTAATTGTGAAGCGACGTACGGAGACTTCCGGAGCCGACTCGCTCAGTAGCAGGGAGTGCAGGTTGGAAGTCGAACGGGCAGGTGGGAGTTGTCCAACTATCTTTAATGTGCAACGTGGATCACCGCCTCTAACGTCTCAAGTCACAGACGAAGCGCAACGTGTCAGCCCAGCTGCATTTTTGAAGAAGGAGGAAGGAGATAACGTGCTGTTGTGTTCCTCTTTTGCCAATTACAGGGTCACTCCTTATGTCCGTAGTGGAGCACCACCCTCAGAGGTGCTCAAGTGTCAGGAAAAGACGCAAGTGGACCGATTCAAGCTGACCCCGAAGCCTCAGCAGCAGATGTACAAGTCCCAGTTGAAGACACCGAAGACGTCTCCAACTGTGAATATGAAGTGCATACCTCATCAGCAACTTCACCTGAGTTCCGGAGTGCTACCTCATCTCCGCAGATCCAGCAGCAGTCCTGCAGTCGACCAGTGGTCCCGTGGCCGTCACGTCAACGGAGGAAAGCGGACCTCCCCCACTACTGTTCCTTCAAAGTTAAGTGGAAAGGAATGTAGTGTATGTGGATGAGTGAGATTTCCCGGTGTCACAGTCAAGTGTGCCAGCCATCTTGTTGATGTGTGGAGACCCCGTGTTTATCGTCATCCCTCACCTCATCCTCCTATTTAATTAATTGTAACTAATTGGCCTCCCTAATAAAGTCTACTGTTTGTTAGTTTAAATTGTTGTGTGTGCCCAGTGTTAGTCATTCGTCACCTAAGTCCCATACACAATATGTAGGTCTGTCTTTCTTCTCTGTTTTTCCCCGTGTTGTGGTTAAAGTATTTTCGGCGGCGTTTGTCAACGACTTTTTCAAGCTTGCGACCCTGGCAGGAGGCCGTCTATTTGGGTTTGTTCATTCTTTAGCTTTCTTCAATTTTATTATTTCGTTTGAGATAATCAAGCGACCAACCTGAGTATGAATAATTCTTAGCTTAGCACGTTACACTTACTTATGTGGCGCAGGTTTAACAAGCATTTTCCCATTTTGTTGAAGCTCGTTTGCGTTCATATCCACGTCGTAGGTGAGTTGAGGATCCGCAGCTACTTCTGTTTTCAGAAAAGCTTTTATCGTTTCGTAAAATTTCTATCGTTCACTGTATTTTATAATAATATTGCAAACTGTTGACTAACCAGATAATGCTAAATTTAACCGACGGGGTAGTTTATATTTCTTAGAATACGGGTTTATTCAGTCGCCATTGCAATGTGAAGAGCGCCCTCGTAAGTTCTTAACTTCGTTAACATCCTTTTGTAGCTGACAAAAGCGAATCCACTTCATGTATGCGTCCTTATCTGGAATAGGAAACAGGCGAAGGGTAGCTGGAGTTGAGGAGAATCCCAAGATTAATCGACCGCTCTCGTTGTTGTGAGAAGAACGAGAGCTGTCGATTAATCTTGGTTAACACCACTTGCAAGAGGAAAATATATTTTATTTTCGTATTATGAATCAAATTATCACCTTATCCAACTACTTACGATCAGAGTTGCTCAAAGGAGTCCATGAACAGAAAGAGAGTTTAATAATGCTACGTATGGAATGAAAGAGACGATGATGTGCAATGATGCAACCGAAACTGATGGGGGTCAATAGCCGCCTAATGCCAAATGCCTTTCTGACTGCGTAAAGGGTGAAGAAACCTCTTCGAAACCTGAGATGCGAATAGCCAGACCTTAAGCTCTTTAGCTGATGTAGTGGATCCTGGTGAAGGGATGAATGGTGAAGTGAGGTTGAGATGCGTCCTTATTTCCTGTGGAAACTGATGAGGGTGTTGGTGACGACCGTCAGCCACACTTGATGAAAATAAATGTTTTTCACACGAACAATGCACTCAATCACAACGTTACACTTGTTATTATTAACCACTATAATAATACACACAATGGAGGAGGAAAAAACAGTAAATTTCCGGATGGGAAATAAAGTGGCTGATGAGAAGGAATGGCGTTGCTCATCTTCTTCTTCCCGTTTACTCACTCATATGTAGATTACCTCTACATCAACACACTGTTTAATGCTTAAGTTAGGGATCATACAGCATAGGGAAGTAAATAACACCGATAACACACTGACTAACTAAAAGATGATGCTCAGCAGCAAGGGGAGAGGGATGGAGGTGAGGTGAGTGTCAACTGTCTTAACTGTAAACGAGAATTTCTTCGTGTAATATAGAGGATACCAAGCCAAAGGAATCATAGAGTGCATGTTGCAGTATCCCTCCTAAGGCCTGCCGTTTAAAGCTCAGTTGGAGGCGCAGAAGTGCAGAGGGACGAAAAAGCCCGAAGTAATGCCAAACTTTTTAGCTGGTGTAATTTTAAAATTTTATTAATTGGATCATTCCTTTGAATGTAGATTTGAGAATGTAAACTGACATTTGAAATAGTAGGCGAATCGGTGAACATAACTAGGTAATTGGGTGGGTTGGCGATTAGGTAGTATTAGATTAGGCATGATACTTTACTAAATATTTATGGATTTCCACTGAAAATTAGCCCAGGAATTTGGGCTTATAAGAACACGTAATGTGTCCGTCCGTCTGACCGTCTGTCTGTCTGTGTGTGTCACGATTTACTCGAACCCTACTGAAGCTACGGTCACCAAACTTGGCATTGTGTTAGCAAAAGCGATGGCATTGTGTCTTTTAGAAACAGAATTGTGCTATGATCCTTAAGTCCCGCGTGGCAAATGCTTAAGTCTCAACACGCAGATTTGGTTGAATTCTGTTAATCGAGATATCTCATGTTTTTACATCCATATGAGCAAATCTTTGCTGCTGCTATTAAACCGATTTTTCCTTGTTGATTTAAAGCAAATTATGGGCTTTTAAGTGTATAATTGACCTTAGAAACTGAACTTAAGTCCGTTTCTTAGAAGCACCGTAAATTTAGTTCCGAGCAGATTTCTGCGAGTATGCATCCGATCGAGTTCAAATTTTAAACCAATGTACCTCTGCATAGTTTATTGTGTCTATCAAAAGATGAGCTTGCTACGTTAACTAACGAGCCCATGTAGGTTGATTAAGTTATTACTCAAAATTAGTTATTCTTATTGGAACTGTAATATCTTCCTTTTCAAATGGAATTACTCCTAAACGAATTAGTTATTTAAGGTTTAGCAGTTGTCGCTAATAAAACCCCACAGCATCCCTGAACCACTTAGCAACGACTACTTAATAAATAATTAAAAATTGATTTCTAAGCAAAGTTTTTTAGAAACTATCTGAGTTGAGCGTGTGTGTGTCTTTCAAATTTGGCTGTTTGCAATAAGTGTGATTATTGCATTAATGATTGCTGCCAAAGTGGCACTTGATGAAAATCCACGTCGAAATAAACACAGAGACTAAGAACTTATTATGTCAAGTGCAAGTGACAGACAATTTGAAATCAACCAATTGCTTCAAGTAATAGAGATTAAGAAACAAGACATTTCCAGATTGAAATTTCAAATATCAGCATTTCGTGGGAGGCTTTGTGACTTCGAATTAGACTTGCAAGAGCTAAAGGAGAAAGCACAGAGAGTACTTGCTTAAGTAGTGGAGGCAGAGGTAACCGAGTTGGCAGCGGACTTGACGGCGAGATTGGAAGTAGTCTCAACTCCCCCAAATAAGGAAGAGGAACCTCCATCAGTCAACCAAAATTGATCGCAGTAAAAGTACAGTAAGAGCTTATTGAATAATACTCCTCTTTTTTATACAACTATGCATTCATCAACTTGTAGAGAACTAAAAAGCTCTCTCCTTTGTGCAGGCGAGGACAAGAGTCCTCACCTGTGGGAATTTAGGAGTACTTAAGTTTCTCCTCCCTTCGTCTTACGTGGAAGTAGGCGAAGGCGAGGAGGAATGAGATGAGGAGACGCGGCAGTTCTCCAGCTCAGTTTTGTGTTGTGTTCCTGAGCTGCCGTGTGCCTCCCCATTCATTCCTCCTGTGGTTTTGTGTGGAACATCGGGGATATCGGAGATCCTATTCTCCCCGAATCCGGGTAGAAGCACCATCGGGTGCTTAGTGCAGCTTTCGCCTCTTAGGGTAAGGTAATAGGTTAAGATTAATAGGTTATTTAGTTAGTAATTCATCGATTTAGGTTAGTAATAAATGTTAGTAATATTATTTATTAAATACAAATGTATTTAATTTTAGCTGCCGTAAGTGGAGATAAATCTCCACTTTATCCCTCCGAGAAGGAAGGAAGGAAGAATCCTCAGACTGAGGAAAGCAGCGTTGCTCGGTTGCCTAGCAACGGAGCCTTGCAGCGTCGTGGGACCTCCGTCTCCACGAAACGTCGCCTGTCCCTCTAATTGTGAGTTCGTTA